>CM074721.1:2556572-2606572 GCA_037306005.1 Rhinophrynus dorsalis
GAGATGTGTATTATACAGAACTAAAATGACTAGAGATGTGTATTATACAGAAATAAGATAACTAGAGATGTATATTATACAGTAATAAGATAACTAGAGATGTGTATTATACAGATATAAGATAACTAGAGATGTGTATTACACAGATATAAGATGACTAGAGATGTGTATTACACAGATATAAGATAACTGGAGATGTGTATTACACAGAAATAAGATGACTAGAGATGTGTATTATACAGAAATAAGATAACTAGAGATGTGTATTACACAGATATAAGATAACTAGAGATGTGTATTACAGAGATATAAGATAACTAGAGATGTGTATTATACTTATATAACTAGAGATGTGTATCACACAGATATAAGATAACTAGAGATGTGTATTACACAGATATAAGATAACTAGAGATGTGTATTACACAGATATAAGATAACTGGAGATGTGTATTACACAGAAATAAGATGACTAGAGATGTGTATTACACAGAAATAAGATGACTAGAGATGTGTATTATACAGATATAAGATAACTAGAGATGTATATTATACAGATATAAGATGACTAGAGATGTGTATTATACAGAACTAGGATGTATGTATGTATGTATGTATGTATGTATGTATATTTATTTATATAGCGCCATACATGTACACAGCGCTTAACAGAAGTTGAAATAATACAATACAAAAAAGACAGAACTGGGTTAAGAGCATTAAGGTTAAGTACAATCATTACATTATTTGTGAGGGAAAGTGCAGCAAGGGAATCATACACTAGGAAAGGGACCCTGCCCCAAGGAGCTTACAATCTAAGCTGAATTCATAATGATAAACAGAGACAGTAGGAGGAATATTATAAGTGCATGTACAAAGTGTGGTGAAAGAAGTGCAGAAGGATTCTGGTGTGACTGTCAGTGTGCAGAAGGAGGACATTGCTATTGAGATGCCTTCCTGAGCAGGTGGGTTTTGAGGAGTTGCTTGAAAGTGATGATTGTGGATGATTGGCGAATGGTGATGGGGAGGGCATTCCAGAGTCGAGGAGCAGCCAGTGAGAAAGCTTGTAGTCGAGAGATGGCTCGAGTTGTGTAGTGAGAGGACAGGAAGAACCCTTGAGAAGACCGTAGGGGATGGGAAGGGGTGTAGCGGGAGATAAGGGCAGAAATGTAAGAGGGTGCTGAAGAACAGAGTGACTTACAGGAGAGGAGGAGAATCTTGTAAAAAATATGATACTTTATAGGTAGCCAATTGAGGGATTTCAGGAGGAGATGAGATGGAAGGTATCTGGGAGCAAATGTGGTGATTCTTACGGCTGAATTGATAACAGATTGAAGTGGAGAGAGATGAGAAGCAGGAAGACCGGAGAGTAGAATGTTGCAGTAGTCAAGTCTAGAGAGAACAAGTTCCTGAGATAGTGTTTTAGCTGTTGATAAGCAGAGGGAGGGACATATTTTTGCAATATTTTTTAAGAAGAAGTGACAAGTTCTAGTGACAGCTTGGATATGGGGGGAGAAGGTTAATTTAGAATCAAGTATGACCCCAAGACAGCGTGTTTTGGATACTGAGTGTATAACACAGTTTTCTATTGTGATGGAGAAGGGGGTTGGTAGATGGGTTTTGGGAGGAAACACCACCAGCTTTGTCTTAGCCATATTAAGTTTAAGGTGGCGGTGGGCAATCCATGATGAAATGGCTGAGAGACATTGAGCAACTTGAGCAAGCACAGCTGGAGTGAGGTCAGGGACAGATAGATAGATTAGTGTGTCATCTTTTGGACCTGTCAGCCGCCTTTGACACAGTTGATCACCCACTCCTCCTCTAAGCCCTCCACTCCCTAGGTCTCTACGACACTGCACTCTCCTGGTTTTCATCTTATCTCTGCAACCGCTCCTTCAGTGTTTCCTACTCCGGCTCCACTTCCCCACCCCTCCCACTGTCTGTTGGTGTGCCTCAAGGATCAGTACTGGGACCCTTGCTCTTCTCAATCTACACTGCTTCCCTTGGAAAACTAATAAACTCCTTTGGGTTTCACCATCATCTCTATGCTGATGACACGCAAATATATCTTTCCTCCCCAGACCTCTCCCCTTCCCTCCTGTCCCGAGTGTCTGACTGTCTGTCTGCTATGTCTTCCTGGATGTCCTCCCATCAACTCAAACTTAACCTTGGCAAAACTGAACTAATTCTCTTCCCTCCATCTACAACCAGCCTTATCCCAAATATTACCCTCACCATTAAAACACTTCCATCACACCAACCCCTACAGCTTGCTGCCTGGGGGTCACATTTGACTCTGCCCTATTCTTCATTCCTCACATCCAGTCAATCTCCAAATCATGCCACCTCCACCTCCGCAACATCTCTAGGATCCGACCCTTTCTCACAGAAGACACTACCAAAATTCTAATCCAAACACTCATCATGTCCCGTCTTGACTACTGTAACTCTTTACTAATTGGCCTGCCTCTCACCCGACTAACCCCGCTACAGTCCATAATGAATTCTGCTGCAAGACTAATCTACCTCACTCATCGCTTCTCTAACACCAGACCCTCTGTCAGTCCTACACTGGCTCCCGTTAGCATACAGAGTAAAATTCAAAACTCTGGTGCTAACTTATAGAGCCCTCACTAACACTGCACCCCCCTATATCTCATCTCTCATTTCCAAATATACTCCCGCCCGCCATCTTCCCTCTGCACATGACCTTCTGCTCTCCACAGCTCTTATCACATCCTCCCACTCCCGCCTACAGGACTTCTCCCACTTCTACATGACTCCTCCCACTCCCGCCTACAGGACTTCTCCCACTCCTACATGACTCCTCCCACTCCTACCTACATTACTCCTCCCACTCCTACCTTTAGGACTTCTCCTACTCCCGCCTACAGGACTTCTCCCACTCCCTCCTACAGGACTCCTCCCACTTACTCCTACAGAACTCCTCCCACTCTCACCAACAGGACTCCTCCCACTCCTGCCTACAGGACTCCTCCCACTCCTACATGACTCCTCCCACTCCCACCTACAGGACTTCTCCTGTTCTGCACCTGAGCTGTGGAATTCCCTCCCCCGCCCCATCAGACTCTCCCCCAGCCTTCAAATCTTCAGACGCTCCCTGATAACTCACCTCTTCAGGGAGGCCTATCAACTGTCTCCATAAACATCATCACCAAGATTCACCCCTTGCACGGACTACTGCACTCAATGGCATTTCTCACACCCACCCACTGACTGGCAGTTCATGTGTCAGGAGGCATTTACACCCAACAGCACTTACACCTTCTGTGTCCAACCTGCCTTCCTCTAGACTGTAAGCTCTCACGAGCAGGGCCCTCTGATCCTCCTGTTCTCCACATCTGATTGTACTATTTAATACCTCTCTATGTCTATTCCCAATTGTACAGCGCTGCGGAATTAGTTGGCGCTATATAAATAAAGATTAATAATAATAATCTGCATACAGATGGTAATTAAATCCAAGAGATGAGATGAAGTCACCAAGTGAGAGGGTGTACAGTGAAAAAAGAAGTGGTCCCAGGACTGATCCCTGAGGTACACCTACTGAGTGGTCGAGGGGAGATGAGAAAGTGTTAGAAAAAGAAACACTGAAAGTGCGTTTAGAGAGATAGGAGGAAAGCCATTTTAGAGGTTTGCCACGGATGCCAAGTGTATGCAGTGTGTCCAGTAGGAGTGCATCGTCAACAGTGTCGAAAGCAGCAGATAGATCTAGTAGGATTAGTATACTAAAGTGTCCTTTGTCCCTTGCTGTGTATAGGTCATTTGTAATTTTTGTTAGGGCTGTCTCGGTGGAATAGTTGGAACGGAAACCTGACTGTAAAGGGTCAAGAAGAGAGTTTGAATTGAGAAAAGAGATTAAGCGGGAGAATACCAGGCGTTCCAAGATCTTAGATGTAAAGGGGAGGAGGCAGGTGGGGTCGAGTGAGGGCTTTTTGAGTATAGGTCTGACTATTGCATGCTTGAATGAGGATGGAAAAGTTCCGGTAGAGAGAGAGGAGTTAAAGATATTAGTAAGGCTAGGAGCAAGAGTACTTGCAAGTACATGGGCCACAGTGCCTCTGGCAGCCGGTCGCAGGGTAGTCACGCGCAGTAGAGACTGGCCGCGCCACTGCTGATACAGAGCTGCACGCTCCTTTGGAGCGCCCAGCTCTGTATCAGCCGCGGCGCGGCCAGTCTGTACTGCGCATGACTGCCGCACGCGCAGCAGTGTCTACTGCGCATGTCAGGCTTTACACACAACTTAGCAAATTATTATATAGAATAAGATAACTAGAGATGTGTATTATACAGATATAAGATAACTAGAGATGTGTATTATACAGTAATAAGATGACTAGAGATGTGTATTATACAGGAATAAGATGACTAGAGATGTGTATTATACAGGAATAAGATAACTAGAGATGTATATTACACAGATATAAGATAACTAGAGATGTGTATTATACAGATATAAGATAATTAGAGATGTGTATTATACAGATATAAGATAATTAGAGATGTGTATTATACAGATATAAGATGACTAGAGATGTGTATTATACAGAAATAAGATGACTAGAGATGATCTTACACAAAACTAAGATGAGGCCCTACCCATAATCTATAGATTGGTATTAATTCCTCTGTCCTGCTCCTAAAGCCTCTTCCTATATAACCAAGAACCTGGTTTGCTTTTCCCACAGCTTTACTGCATTGCTTATCTACCTGAATGTAATATAAAATAACAGCAGCCAAGTCCTTTCCTGTGATGTTTTTATCAGCACAGTACTATTATACTTCTGGGTTTGTTCCTCTGGGTTAGTGCATCATCATTATCTAGCACTTTGTAGGATTACATTTTAGATCCCGTATGTTTGTCCATTCCTCCCATTACCTAGTTCCTCATTTATTTGGTTTATCTCTCTTGGAAAGTCAACCCTGTTGCAGATGTTTGTAAATATGCAAAAAAGACACATCTTGCCTTAATGTCATTCGTGAGGATACTGTAGAGAACAGTCCCTAGAACTGACCACTCTGGACCCATCTTTCCTCTGAATAAATAGTATTAATTATCTCATGTTCTTTTGTGTCCTTTAGTCAATTATTTACCCAATCAACTATCTCTGAGTCCAGTCCCCATCTAAAGAATCCATTTCCTAGGAGGTACAGTATCAACGCTTTACTATGTATACTTTTGCGCTGTATTCCTCTTACTGAGGATCATGGGAATTGCAGTCCAGCAACAGCTAGACAACAGCCAGTTGCCTATTCCTAATTTAGACTACCTTTGTGCTCATGACAAGCACCTGTCAGTTCGCTACTTGTTACTGTCAGAACTTGGTACTGTCAGCTACTTGGTACTGTTAGTCCGCTGCTTGGTACTGTCAGTCTGCTGCTTCGAACTGTCAGTCTGCTGCTTGGTACTGTCAGTTCACTACATGGTACTGTAAATCCGCTGCTTCGATCTGTCAGTCTGCTGCTTCGAACTGTCAGTCTGCTGCTTCGATCTGTCAGTCTGCTGCTTGGTTCTGTCAGTACGCTACATGGTACGGTAAGTCCGCTGCTTGGTACTGTCAGTCCGCTGCTTCGATCTGTCAGTCTGCTGCTTGGTGCTGTCAGTCCGCTGCTTTGAAGTGTCAGTCTGCTGCTTGGTGCTGTCAGTCTGCTCCTTTGTGGGGTCAGTACTCTGCTTGTACTGACAGCCTGCTGCTTGGCGGTGTCAGTGCTCTGGTGTCAGTCCTGTAGTTGGCGGTGTCAGTGCTCTGGTGTCAGTCTGTTTGGTGCTGTCATTCCTCTGTTTGGTGGTGTCAGTCCTCTGTTTCCTGGTGTCAGTGCGCTGGTGTAGTCCTCTGTTTGGTGGTGTCAGTGCGCTGGTGTCAGTCCTCTGTTTCATGGTGTCATTCCTCTGTTTTGTGGTGTCAGTGCACTGGTGTCAGTCCTCTGTTTCATGGTGTCAGTCCTCTGGTGGTGCAAGTCCTCTCTTTGGTGGTGTTAGTGCACTGGTGTCAGTCCTCTGTTTGGTGATGTCAGTTCGCTGGTGTCAGTCCTCTGGTGGTGTAAGTCCTCTCTTTGGTGGTGTTAGTGCACTGGTGTCAATCCTCTGTTTGGTGATGTCAGTTCGCTGGTGTCAGTCCTCTGGTGGTGTAAGTCCTCTCTTTGGTGGTGTCAGTACACTGGTGTCAGTCCTCTGTTTGGTGGTGTGTTCCTCGGTGCCGTGATTGCCTCCAGTGTTAATTACTGTAACAGCGACATTGTTACTTCCTGGCTGTCACTCTATGCAAATTGCTGTTCTTATATCACTGGTTTTGTGATGTCATCACTCCGCCCATCTGCTAGGCCTTAAAAGCCTCAGCATTTCTAGTTACCAGTGACCTTTAGTTGTGTACCTGAGCCTAGTGCTGTGTTGGTCCATTGCTGTTCCTGTGTATTACTCCTTCTCCATCTGACTACCTGATCCGGCTCTGACTCCTGGCTACGTCTGACTACCTGATCCGGCTCTGACTCCTGGCTACGTCTGACTACACGATCCGGCTCTGACTCCTGGCTACGTCTGACTACACGATCCAGCTCTGACTCCTGGCTACGTCTGACTACCCGATCCAGCTCTGACTCCTGGCTACGTCTGACTACTATCCCTCTGTTGCATTCCGGTTTTGATTTCTATCCTCAGCTACCCAGCCCCAGCTACTGAGATCCTTGCTGCCTGGGCCTACCTTATACCGCGCTCGCTACCCCGGTAGCGGTACATGTCAGTCAGTCCGTGTCAGTGACCTCCCGTGATCTGTCTGGTTTGGGCGCTGCCTCGGTCCGTCTATGTTACTGATCTCCTGTGTTCTGTCCAGTCCCAGTGCTGCCTTATCTAGCCTTCTAGGTGCCGTTTTGCCTAGCATATGGTATACCCTAGTGGTAGGGTATAGTTGAGCTACTATTCTCCTGTCTGGTGTGACTAAGGAAGTGCCGTGCACTCTCCTATCTGTGAAGGTTACCTAGGGCCGTTCAGTTACTAGCTACACCTGCCTAGTGAAGGGTTGAGGAAGTATCTTGCACTGTCCTCACACCTGGCCTCGAGGAGGTGGTGGAGTTAAGTCGCTACTGTGTTGCTTCTGAGTTCTTGAGATACTCGCTCCTGTTGCCTGGGTACTCTAGCGTTAGGGTACAGACGTGAGTTATTTCACAAACACTCCGTGACAGTGTGGCGGTATCAGTTTGGTGGTGTCAGTCCTCAGTTTGTTGGTGTCAGTGCGCTGGTGTCAGTCCTCTGTTTGGTGGTGTCAGTCCTCTGTTTGGCGGTGTCAGTGCACTGGTGTCAGTCCTCTGGTGGTGTCAGTGCGCTGATGTCAGTCCTGTTTGTTGGTGTCAGTGCACTGGTGTCAGTCCTCTGTTTGTTGGTGTCAGTCCTCTGTTTGGTGTTGTCAGTCCTCTATTTGGTGGTGTCAGTGCGCTGGTGTCAATCCTCTGTTTGGTGGTGTCAGTGCGCTGGTGTCAGTCCTGTTTGTTGGTGTCAGTGCACTGGTGTCAGTCCTCTGTTTGTTGGTGTCAGTGCGCTGGTGTCAGTCCTCTGTTTGTTGGTGTCAGTCCTCTGTTTGTTAGTGTCAGTGCACTGGTGTCAGTCCTCTGTTTGTTGGTGTCAGTCCTCTGTTTGTTGGTGTCAGTGCACTGGTGTCAGTCCTGTTTGTTGGTGTCAGTGCGCTGGTGTCAGTCCTCTGTTTGTTGGTGTCAGTCCTCTGTTTGGTGGTGTCAGTGCGCTGGTGTCAGTCCTCTGTTTGTTGGTGTCAGTCCTCTGTTTGGTGGTGTCAGTGCGCTGGTGTCAGTCCTCTGTTTGTTGGTGTCAGTGCGCTGGTGTCAGTCCTCTGTTTGTTGGTGTCAGTGCGCTGGTGTCAGTCCTCTGTTTGTTGGTGTCAGTGCGCTGGTGTCAATCTTCTGTTTGTTGGTGTCAGTGCGCTGGTGTCAGTCCTCTGTTTGGTGGTGTCAGTGCGCTGGTGTCAGTCCTCTGTTTGGTGGTGTCAGTGCGCTGGTGTCAGTCCTCTGTTTGGTGGTGTCAGTGCGCTGGTGTCAGTCCTCTGTTTGTTGGTGTCAGTGCGCTGGTGTCAGTCCTCTGTTTGTTGGTGTCAGTCCTCTGTTTGGTGGTGTCAGTGCGCTGGTGTCAGTCCTCTGTTTGTTGGTGTCAGTGCGCTGGTGTCAGTCCTCTGTTTGTTGGTGTCAGTGCGCTGGTGTCAGTCCTCTGTTTGGTGGTGTCAGTGCGCTGGTGTCAGTCCTCTGTTTGTTGGTGTCAGTGCGCTGGTGTCAGTCCTCTGTTTGTTGGTGTCAGTGCGCTGGTGTCAGTCCTCTGTTTGGTGGTGTCAGTGCGCTGGTGTCAGTCCTCTGTTTGTTGGTGTCAGTGCGGTGGTGTCAGTCCTCTGTTTGTTGGTGTCAGTGCGCTGGTGTCAGTCCTCTGTTTGGTGGTGTCAGTGCGCTGGTGTCAGTCCTCTGTTTGTTGGTGTCAGTGCGGTGGTGTCAGTCCTCTGTTTGTTGGTGTCAGTGCGCTGGTGTCATTCCTCTGTTTGGTGGTGTCAGTGCGCTGGTGTCAGTCCTGTTTGGTGGTGTCAGTCCTCTGTTTGTTGGTGTCAAGTTTGTTCTTCTAAACTGGTTGATATTAGTCTAGTGCAGAAGCAGTCATAATCTGGCTCTCCAGCTGTTGGGGACTACAACTCCCATGAACAACCAGCGGACAGATACAGAGCTGAGCATCCCACCCCTGAGCTAAGGAGTAAATGACCAGGTAGAAGCTTCATAGAAAACCTAGTTCCTTAAGATTAATTTCTCAAAAACTGGTTCCACTAAAGACAAGTGGTTCAAACAGGATACAGGCAGGTTCTTCTCACAAGTCCACCTTAACCCCTTCTGATCCAGATAAATGTGCAATACACTGCACTCCCCTTCAGTCTCTATGGGGTTAATGTTCTACTTATTGAATGTCATACAGCCTACATCCCTATGAGTTTCTTCCTATCTCTAGACTGAGTCCATCAACATTATCCTCATCATATCAGCGCTATATATTAATAATAATAATACTAATATCCCTCATGATCCTCATCTTAGTGACTTTGCACGTCAGGCTGGATTCTAGTGCACATGAGATACATGAATCGGACTTTCCTCCTATTGCTGTCTATGTGGGATCTGAAGATGAACAGCTGGTTCCAGACCACGAGCTCCAGCGCCGGTTCATCCTACTTACACTAAGTAACGTGGAGACAGCAAACACCACAAAATGACAGCAGGGAAAACAAATGGGCCGGGAAAAGCAGATGTTACTTTAAAAAATAAAAAGGGTGAAACTCTATAATTGAAAAGTTTAATTCCATCAAATAAGGCGAAATTGTTATGGACATAGTTGTCATTTTCCATTTGTCAGGGCTCCGAGATCACACAACACGTTCCAGTACTAGACTGAGTTATTAGATGTGTGAGGGCCACAGGCACAATAGAAAAATGGAGTCATTTTGGGTTAAACCAGCTGTACTGCAGGATAAAAATGCTAATTCCCACAATTCCCTGTCATGCTAATGGGAATATTATTAACCCAATGAATACCGGAGATGTTTCCAATGCAAAATGAAACTTTTTATAAAAAAAAAAAAAAATGTCCTAGGCCTTTTCCTACTGAATAAACCCCTACTGCTGGGAAATGTGTCATTCCATAGTTATTACAATGCAAACTTTTGTTTTACATTAACAGTGTCATCTAGTGTCCAGAAATATCACCTACAGTTCACCTGGTGGCCAGATTATTCTATTGCATTCTATGGCATAGGTGAGATGCTGACCACAAACACCAGTGAAGGGGAGTCACTGACTACATACACCAGGGGGATGAGTCACTGACTGCATACACCAGGGGGATGAGTCACTGACTACATACACCAGGGGAGATGAGTCACTGACTACATACACCAGGGGGATGAGTCACCGGCTACATACACCAGGAAGATGAGTCACCGGCTACATACACCAGGGGGATGAGTCACTGACTACATACACCAGGGGGATGAGTCACTGACTACATACACCAGGGAGATGAGTCACCGGCTACATACACCAGGAAGATGAGTCACCGGCTACATACACCAGGAAGATGAGTCACTGACTACATACACCAGGGGGATGAGTCACTGACTGCATACACCAGGGGGATAAGTCACTGACTACATACACCAGGGGAGATGAGTCACTGACTACATACACCAGGGGGATGAGTCACCGGCTACATACACCAGGGGGATGAGTCACCGGCTACATACACCAGGGGGATGAGTCACTGACTACATACACCAGGGGGATGAGTCACTGACTACATACACCAGGGGGATGAGTCACCGGCTACATACACCAGGAAGATGAGTCACCGGCTACATACACCAGGGGGATGAGTCACTGACTACATACACCAGGGGGATGAGTCACTGACTACATACACCAGGGAGATGAGTCATTGACTACATACACCAGGAAGATGAGTCACTGGCTACATACACCAGGAAGATGAGTCACCGGCTACATACACCAGGAAGATGAGTCACTGACTACATACACCAGGGGGATGAGTCACTGACTGCATACACCAGGGGGATAAGTCACTGACTACATACACCAGGAAGATGAGTCACTGGCTACATACACCAGGGAGATGAGTCACAGACTACATACACCAGGAGGATGAGTCACTGACTACATACACCAGGGAGATGAGTCACTGACTACATACACCAGGGGGATGAGTCACTGACTACATACACCAGGAAGATGAGTCACTGACTACATACACCAGGGGGATGAGTCACTGACTACATACACCAGGGGGATGAGTCACTGACTACATACACCAGGGGGATGAGTCACTGACTACATACACCAGGGAGATGAGTCACTGACTACAGTTGTCCATGGAATGTGATGATAACACCGCCATTAATTTGTGGTTTTGATCTGTAATAACCATTGAACGAAGCCTCTGAGAGCAGTAGGGGGGCCCTTGTTTTTCTCAACAGGTAACACCTTATATTAAATAATCTTCTTGTCCTTTAAACCAGAAATGTTTCACGTTTCAACCTGAACAGAAGGAAATTCCTAATCATTTCAGGACCAATATTTTGGGCAGAACGGCTGAGGACAAACTCCTTCTTCTGTCTAACCATTGTCATAGCAATCTGCTGTACAGGATCCTACTGGGCAACATCCCTACATCCCCACACAGATGATCCCTACATCCCCACACAGATGATCCCTACATCCCCACACAGATGATCCCTACATCCCCACATGGATGATCTCTACATCCCCACACAGGTGATTCCTACATCTCCACACGGATGTTCCCTGCTAATACTGGACTTCTTTCTTGTGGATATGTATTCAATCTGCCACATTGTAATAATTATTTTGTCTTGATACCCACCATATTGTAATTAGTACAAATTTCTACATTGGATGAGAAGTAAGGCCACGTGGATCTGAAAGTCCAGGTGTGTAGAGGCCGTTCTACTTGACTTCATGCTCCTGACATTCAAGATAGATTCCTAGAATTATTTTAGTTCCAACAACCCTAGAACACAAGCACATGAATGGAACCATTCCCCTCCTCAATTCCATGTCTTCCTTCAGGAAAGGCTAGTTGTCCTATGTTAGAATATAAAATAGATTTACAAGTTACATACATTGCCTTTTCTTTTCTCAATCAAAAGTGTAATATTTAAAAGGTTGCGTTGTGTTTAATGCTTGCTAGTTTTAGGGTTAAAAAAATATATCAATAAATAAATAAGATTTGTGTAAACAAGAGAGTTCAAATTCAGGACAAATTGCTTCTCTACATATAGGAGATTATTCAGGTATCAGTTTTACCCTCTGAAGAAAACTGTTTAATGGGTGATTAAAGTATTAAGAACAAAAGCCTGTGTAAACATCCTAGAAGATGTTATTAGCCAAAGAGGAAGGCATGTTCACTTAAGGTGACCTTGAGAAACACCAGCACTTACTGCTGAACGTCTGCTGCAGGCTTATCCAAAGGACGTCTCTAATATCTAGACTTATTACAGATATCTATATCTATATATATTTTCTATACAATATATTTTGCTAAAATCTTTGCCCAAGCAAAATTCTGTGTTGAAACGTCTCAAATATTTATTGTGCCTTCTGGTACCTTCCAATATAATAAATAGCCTTTAGACTATGAAGAAAGAAATACAAGGGGAATATCCAACAATAGTGACCAAAGCACATGGACTTATCTTACTAAGTTTTTCAAAGGTCTTTGATACAGTAGGATAGACCATAATAAGTCGATAAATAAGCTCAAACGTTCTGGATTGGGTAATCATTCTTTAAACTTCTTCTTATCCTGTTCATTACATAGAATTCAATATGTGTCTACTGCTGACAATATTTCCCTTCTTCTTAAAGTAGCGAGTGGAGTTCCCCAAGATATTTGGTACAAAGCACAAGATAGTAAAAATGGTACTTTCACCTTAATTCAATTTTCCATATTTGAAAACTACCTTAAAAACTTCCTATGTATCATAGCCAAAAGACCAGTGACATTTCATATGATAATTAAGCTTTTTGGTGGTGTATCATATGCTAATGAAGCCTTTTCAGTGATGTAGCATTTGCTAATGAAGCTTTGTTCAGTACCAGGAGATTTTCACTTTCACAGTGCCCAGAAATAAGAGTGTGATTATCTCCTAAATTAGACATCTGCTGGATGTTTGGATAACAAGACATATAGGCAGTTTTTAATACAGTTTCCAAATATTCAAACTTGAATTAAGGTGAAACTTAAACTTACACTTTAAACGTAGCAATACCCATTAAACCATTTTTCCAAAGTCTAATTATAACTTGAGCCCAGTCATGTCCTACAGATATCGCGGTATGTGGATTGACTCCAACCTTTCTTTTGTTCTTCATATTTTTAAATTAACATACAAACTTTATCCTAAAATAGGTTCCTTGTTCAGAAAAAAATTCTGTCTAAGTCCTCTGTTACGAAAATGTACTGAACAACAGATGATAATAGATTATAGGGATGTAGTGTATGATTCTGCGCCATCAATCCAACTTAGTAAACTCAACGCTTTGTGTAATTCATTATACTGCTTTGTCCTCCAATATAACTACATTATCCATCACTGTGATATGCTTAGAGTACTAAATTGACTAATGCTGAAATCTAGAATGCCCGTCACCTTTCATGTCTTGTTTATAACCACTTCTATGTAAAGCTACCAGAGTACCTGAGCAGTATGATCACTCCAAATCTCCATACTAACTATAACCTCCACTACTAACAACTCACTGACTATACCACACTACCTGAGCAGTATGATCACTCTAGATCTACATACTAACTATAACCTCCACTTCTAACAACTCACTGATTATTCCACACTACCTGAGCAGTATGATCACTCCAGATCTCCATACTAACTATAACCTCCACTACTAACAACTCACTGACTATACCACACTACCTGAGCAGTATGATCACTCCAGATCTCCATACTAACTATAACCTCCACTACTAACAACTCACTGATTATTCCACACTACCTGAGCAGTATGATCACTCCAGATCTCCATACTAACTATAACCTCCACTACTAACAACTCACTGACTATTCCACACTACCTGAGCAGTATGATCACTCCAGATCTCCATACTAACTATAACCTCAGCTACTAACAACTCACTGACTATTCCACACTACCTGAGCAGTATGATCACTCCAGATCTCCATACTAACTATAACCTCCGCTACTAACAAATCACTGACTATTCCACACTACCTGAGCTGTATGATCACTCCAGATCTCCATACTAACTATAACCTCCACTGCTAACAACTCACTGACTATTCCACACTACCTGAGCAGTATGATCACTCCAACTCTCCATACTAACTATAACCTCCACTGCTAACAACTCATTGACTATTCCACACTACCTGATCAGTATGATCACTCCAGATCTCCATACTAACTATAACCTCCACTACTAACAACTCACTGACTATTACACATTACCTGAGCAGTATGATCACTCCAGATCTCCATACTAACTATAACCTCCACTCCACTGCTAACAACTCACTGACTATTTCACACTACCTGAGCACTATGATCACTCCAGATCTCCATACTAACTATAACCTCCACTACTAACAACTCACTGACTATTCCACACTACCTGATCAGTATGATCACTCCAGATCTCCATACTAACTATAACCTCCACTCCACTACTAACAACTCACTGACTATTCCACACTACCTGAGCAGTATGATCACTCCAGATCTCCATACTAACTATAACTTCCACTCCACTGCTAACAACTTACTGACTATTCCACATTACCTCAGCAGTATGATCACTCCAGATCTCCATACTAACTATAACCTCCACTCCACTACTAACAACTCACTGACTATTCCACATTACCTCAGCAGTATGATCACTCCAGATCTCCATACTAACTGTAACCTCCACTGCTAACAACTCACTGACTATTCCACACTACCTGAGCAGTATGATCACTCCATCTCTCCACACTAACTATAACCTCCACTACTAACAACTCACTGACTATTCCACACTACCTGAGCAGTATGATCACTCTAGCTCTCCATACTAACTATAACCTCCGCTCCACTGCTAACAACTTACTGAATATTCCACACTACCTGAGCAGTATGAGCTGTTGGACATATTGGTAGAAGAAGTAGAAGATGCAATAAAATCAATGGCAATGGCAAAAGCAGTTGGACCTGATAAAGTCACCACTGAAATGTTGAAAGCCGGAGGTCAACATTTATTTGAAGCCCTAGCTAAACTATTTTCAAAATGCCTACTATTCGACAAAGTGCCAGAAACATGGAAAAATGCAGAAGACATCCTACTGCACAAAACGGTGATAAGGCGGATATAAATAACTACCGACCAATAAGTCTACTGCCAGTGGTCTGCAAGGTCTTCATAAAGGTTCTATCAAGAAGAATGGACACCACACTAACACAACACAAAGATGCTATCAATAAGAATGGACACCATACTAACACAACACAACACAAAGATACTATCAAGAAGAATGGACACAATACTAACACAACACAACACAACACAAAGATACTATCAAGAAGAATAGACATCATACAAACACAACATAACACAAAGGTACTATAAAGAAGAATGGACACCATACTAACACAACACAACACAAAGATGCTATCAAGAAGAATGGACACCATACTAACACAACATAAAGATACTATCAAGAAGAATGGATATCATACAAACACAACACAACACAAAGGTTCTATCAAGAAGAATGGACACCATATTAACACAACACAACACAAAGATGCTATCAAGAAGAATGGACATCATACTAACACAACACAACAAAGCATAACACAAAGATACTATCAAGAAGAATGGACACAATACTAACACAACACAAAGATACTATCAAGAAGAATGGACACCATACTAACACAACACAACACAAAGATACCATCAAGAAGAATGGACACAATACTAATACAACACAAAGACACTATCAAGAAAAATGGACACCATGCTAACACAACACAAAGATACTATCAAGAAGAATGGACACAATACTAACACAACACAGCACAAAGATACTATAAAGAAGAATGGACACCATACTAACACAACACAACACAGCGATACTATCAAGAAGAATGGACACCATGCTAATACAACACAACGCAAAGATACTATCAAGGAGAATGGACACAACACTAACACAACACAGCACAAAGATACTATCAAGAAGAATGGACACAATACTAGCACAACACAACACAAAGATACTATCAAGAAGAATGGACACAATACTTAAAGTGGCACAACCAAAAGAACAAGCAGACTTCAGGAGATGTTTCAGTACAGTGGACCACATCCAGACAGTGGACCATGTTATGGAGCGACATAATAAACACAACCTTCCATTATACAGCCTTCACTGACTATGAAAAGGCCTGTGACTCAGTGAAAATGCAAGAAATACACCAAGGAATAGACAGCACTTCCATCAATACTCTACAATCAGTATATGAAAATGCAACTGCATCGATACAGGTCACAATGATAAAGTCCAGTGAAGACAAGAAAAGGGGGAGACAAAACCGGGGAACACCCCTGTGCAGATCAAGAGGATAAACATTTTTGAACCTCCACCGACACCCTAAAAGTGCATACTCACAAGGAAAATTGATGAATCTTGGTGTATACCACAGATCCAGCTATTCTGGTTTTCTTCGATAATTCACTGGACCCAGTAACAGTATCATTTGTTTGAAAATTCCTGGCTGCCATCCTCTCCTCATGCTTTCCTCATCCTTTCCTCATCCTTTCCTCATGCTTTCCTCATCCATTCCTCATCCTTTCCTCATGCTTTCCTCATGCTTTCCTCATCCTTTCCTCATGCTTTCCTCATGCTTTCCTCATCCTTTCCTCATCCTTTCCTCATGCTTTCCTCATCCATTCCTCATCCTTTCCTCATGCTTTCCTCATGCTTTCCTCATCCTTTCCTCATGCTTTCCTCATGCTTTCCTCATCCTTTCCTCATCCTTTCCTCATGCTTTCCTCATCCATTCCTCATCCTTTCCTCATCCATTCCTCATCCATTCCTCATCCTTTCCTCATGCTTTCCTCATGCTTTCCTCATCCTTTCCTCATCCTTTCCTCATGCTTTCCTCATCCTTTCCTCATCCTTTCCTCATCCTTTCCTCATGTTTTCCTCATCCTTTCCTCATCCTTTCCTCATCTTTTCCTCATGCTTTCCTCATGCTTTCCTCATCCTTTCCTCATGCTTTCCTCATCCTTTCCTCATGCTTTCCTCATGCTTTCCTCATCCTTTCCTCATCCTTTCCTCATGCTTTCCTCATCCTTTCCTCATCCTTTCCTCATCTTTTCCTCATGCTTTCCTCATGCTTTCCTCATCCATTCCTCATGCTTTCCTCATCCTTTCCTCATCCTTTCCTCATCCTTTCCTCATGCTTTCCTCATCCTTTCCTCATGCTTTCCTCATCCTTTCCTCATCCTTTCCTCATCCTTTCCTCATCCTTTCCTCATCTTTTCCTCATGCTTTCCTCATGCTTTCCTCATCCTTTCCTCATGCTTTCCTCATCCTTTCCTCATCCTTTCCTCATCCTTTCCTCATGCTTTCCTCATCCTTTCCTCATGTTTTCCTCATCCTTTCCTCATCCATTCCTCATCCATTCCTCATCCTTTCCTCATGCTTTCCTCATGCTTTCCTCATCCTTTCCTCATCCTTTCCTCATGCTTTCCTCATCCTTTCCTCATCCTTTCCTCATCCTTTCCTCATGTTTTCCTCATCCTTTCCTCATCCTTTCCTCATCTTTTCCTCATGCTTTCCTCATGCTTTCCTCATCCTTTCCTCATGCTTTCCTCATCCTTTCCTCATGCTTTCCTCATCCTTTCCTCATCCTTTCCTCATGCTTTCCTCATCCTTTCCTCATCCTTTCCTCATCTTTTCCTCATGCTTTCCTCATGCTTTCCTCATCCTTTCCTCATGCTTTCCTCATCCTTTCCTCATCCTTTCCTCATCCTTTCCTCATGCTTTCCTCATCCTTTCCTCATGCTTTCCTCATCCTTTCCTCATGTTTTCCTCATGCTTTCCTCATCATTTCCTCATGCTTTCCTCATCCTTTCCTCATCCTTTCCTCATGTTTTCCTCATGCTTTCCTCATCCTTTCCTCATCCTTTCCTCATCCTTTCCTCATGCTTTCCTCATCCTTTCCTCATGCTTTCCTCATCCTTTCCTCAACCTTTCCTCATCCTTTCCTCATGTTTTCCTCATCCTTTCCTCATCCTTTCCTCATGCTTTCCTCATCCTTTCCTCATCCTTTCCTCATGCTTTCCTCATCCTTTCCTCATGCTTTCCTCATCCTTTCCTCATGCTTTCCTCATCCTTTCCTCATCCTTTCCTCATGCTTTCCTCATCCTTTCCTCATGCTTTCCTCATGCTTTCCTCATCCTTTCCTCATGCTTTCCTCATCCTTTCCTCATCCTTTCCTCATCCTTTCCTCATGCTTTCCTCATCCTTTCCTCATCCTTTCCTCATGTTTTCCTCATGCTTTCCTCATCATTTCCTCATGCTTTCCTCATCCTTTCCTCATGTTTTCCTCATCCTTTCCTCATCCTTTCCTCATGCTTTCCTCATGCTTTCCTCATCCTTTCCTCATCCTTTCCTCATGTTTTCCTCATCCTTTCCTCATCCTTTCCTCATGTTTTCCTCATCCTTTCCTCATCCTTTCCTGATCTTTTCCTCATGCTTTCCTCATGCTTTCCTCATCCTTTCCTCATGCTTTCCTCATCCTTTCCTCATCCTTTCCTCATGCTTTCCTCATCCTTTCCTCATGCTTTCCTCATCCTTTCCTCATCCTTTCCTCATGCTTTCCTCATCCTTTCCTCATCCTTTCCTCATCTTTTCCTCATGCTTTCCTCATGCTTTCCTCATCCTTTCCTCATGCTTTCCTCATCCTTTCCTCATCCTTTCCTCATGCTTTCCTCATCCTTTCCTCATGCTTTCCTCATCCTTTCCTCATCCTTTCCTCATGCTTTCCTCATCCTTTCCTCATCCTTTCCTCATCCTTTCCTCATCTTTTCCTCATGCTTTCCTCATGCTTTCCTCATCCTTTCCTCATGCTTTCCTCATCCTTTCCTCATCCTTTCCTCATGCTTTCCTCATCCTTTCCTCATCCTTTCCTCATCCTTTCCTCATGTTTTCCTCATGCTTTCCTCATCATTTCCTCATGCTTTCCTCATCCTTTCCTCATCCTTTCCTCATGTTTTCCTCATGCTTTCCTCATCCTTTCCTCATCCTTTCCTCATCCTTTCCTCATGCTTTCCTCATCCTTTCCTCATGCTTTCCTCATGCTTTCCTCATCCTTTCCTCATCCTTTCCTCATGCTTTCCTCATGCTTTCCTCATCCTTTCCTCAACCTTTCCTCATCCTTTCCTCATGTTTTCCTCATCCTTTCCTCATCCTTTCCTCATGCTTTCCTCATCCTTTCCTCATCCTTTCCTCATGCTTTCCTCATCCTTTCCTCATGCTTTCCTCATCCTTTCCTCATCCTTTCCTCATGCTTTCCTCATCCTTTCCTCATCCTTTCCTCATCCTTTCCTCATCTTTTCCTCATGCTTTCCTCATGCTTTCCTCATCCTTTCCTCATGCTTTCCTCATCCTTTCCTCATCCTTTCCTCATGCTTTCCTCATCCTTTCCTCATGCTTTCCTCATCCTTTCCTCATGTTTTCCTCATGCTTTCCTCATCCTTTCCTCATCCTTTCCTCATGTTTTCCTCATCCTTTCCTCATCCTTTCCTCATGCTTTCCTCATGCTTTCCTCATCCTTTCCTCATCCTTTCCTCATGTTTTCCTCATCCTTTCCTCATCCTTTCCTCATCCTTTCCTCATGCTTTCCTCATGCTTTCCTCATCCTTTCCTCAACCTTTCCTCATCCTTTCCTCATGCTTTCCTCATCCTTTCCTCATCCTTTCCTCATCCTTTCCTCATGCTTTCCTCATCCTTTCCTCATGCTTTCCTCATGCTTTCCTCATGCTTTCCTCATCCTTTCCTCATCCTTTCCTCATGCTTTCCTCATGCTTTCCTCACGCTTTCCTCATCCTTTCCTCATGCTTTCCTCATGCTTTCCTCAGTGGTAAAGACATGTTGTTCAATAAAAAATAAAAAACAAAGGATGCGCCCAAATAGTGTAAATCAATTAAAATGTATTTAAAAGACAGGTAAAAAGTAGCAAATCTACTGACAGATTCATATTGTCAGTCAGATGTTATCAGGAGGACTGACTGAACAGGCATTTGGAGCTTATCAGACCTGTCTCCGCTCAGGTGATATATCCTTTATGTTGCATCTTCTTCTCCAACATGCAGTCATACATGTCCACAGGAACAGCGGGTAAAAGAAAATGAGATTGCTCAGAAGCTCTTACCGGTATAAAGCCGCCATGACACCCTGATGATAAAGTCCAGATCAACATAGAAAAAGGTATCCAACAAGAAGACACAATCTCCCCAAAACTGTTTTGTGTGTTTGTTTAGAAGAAATTTTCCACAAACTAAAATGGACTAAAAAAGGACTTAAGATCAATGGAGATTACCTACATCTCTTATATTTTGAAGACAATATACTTTTTTGCCAGTAGTCCTGAAGAACAAATGTGGGTCTGAAGATAAATATCAAAAAAACACAAGTCATTTTTAACAAACTTACCATAGCAAGGAACATCACGGTGGGTGGACAAGAACTACAAGTGAACAAGTATGTTTACATTGGAAACACCATGATGGAAATTTAGCAACAAATAAAATTAGGATGGCAAACATTTGGAAAACATAATGTAACTATTTTTAAGTCAAATTTACCACTCTGCCTCAAGCAAATGTTTTTTGACTAATCTGTCCTCCTAGTCCTCATATATGGTTGTGAAACATGGACACTGATTGTCAAAGCCATACAAAAACAAAAGCTTACACAGAGTAGGAAAGGTCAAGTTCTAAACATAACAAAAAGGGACCTGAAAACGTGTGCATGGATTCATCAGCAAAAAAAGGTCTCTGACATAATGAGAGATTAAAGCGCATGAAATGGTAATGGGCAGGTCCCATAGCAAGAAGACCGTATGGTAGACGAACCAAACACATTTTGGAATGGATTCCACTCAATACTAAACGCCCAAGAAGACCAAAGACAAGATGGGTGGATGAAATAACCAAATGTGTTGGCACACAGCAGCAATAAAAGGCTCAGGATCGAATTTGTTGGAGGCTTCTTGAGGAGGCCTTTATCCTGCAGTGGACTGACAATGTCTGATGATGATAACGATAAATATATATATATATATAGTTCTGAAGTAGAGAGACAGCACTCACAGGATCCTTTTTTGCAGCACAAACACGGTTACATTTATTGAATTGGCCTTTATCATATACATGTTGTGCTCAGTGGCCAGAAGGATGTACTATATTCACTTATTTATATAAGTCATGGTCAGTGACTAGACATACATACAAAATATTTATATATATATATATATATATATATATATATATATGTATGTTGTGCTCAGTGACCACACATGCCTATAATGATATATTTTAATATATATGTTATTCTGTATTTAATTAATACAGTATATGTTGTGCTCAGTAACATTCATGTATATAATAAATACATATATATGTGTATAGGGTTCCTCATACACTGACTCCCTGGGGCTGGAGGATGGAGTTAGCGGGTTGTAATTTTAACAGGAGTGAACAGGGGGTGAAGTTCCCTTGGCTGCTCCTGTCAAAATCAATGCCAAGAGATCGACAGAGCCCTCCATTCAACTGCCATCCCTTTCACAGCCTCATGTAACAGCCTCCCTTTCACAGCCTCATGTAACAGCCTCCCTTTCACAGCCTCATGTAACAACCTCCCCTTCTCTGTGTCATGTAACAGCCTCCCCTTCTTTTCCTCATGTAACAGCCTCCCCTTCTTTGCCTCATGTAACAGTCTCCTGTTCTCTGTGTCATGTAACAGCCTCCCCTTCTTTTCCTCATGTAACAGCCTCCCCTTCTTTTCCTCATGTAACAGCCTCCCCTTCTCTGCCTCATGTAACAGTCTCCTGTTCTCTGTGTCATGTAACAGCCTCCCTTTCACAGCCTCATGTAATAGCCTCCCCTTCTCTGTGTCATGTAACAGCCTCCCCTTCTTTGCCTCATGTAACAGCCTCCCCTTCTTTTCCTCATGTAACAGCCTCCCCTTCTCTGCCTCATGTAACAGCCTCCCCTTCTTTTCCTCATGTAACAGCCTCCCCTTCTCTGCCTCATGTAACAGCCTCCCCTTCTTTTCCTCATATAACAGCCTCCCCTTCTCTGCCTCATGTAACAGCCTCCCCTTCTTTTCCTCATATAACAGCCTCCCCTTCTCTGCCTCATGTAACAGCCTCCCCTTCTTTGCCTCATGTAACAACCTCCCCTTCTCTGTGTCATGTAACAGCCTCCCCTTCTTTTCCTCATGTAACAGCCTCCCCTTCTTTGCCTCATGTAACAGCCTCCCCTTCTCTGCCTCATGTAACAGCCTCCCCTTCTCTGTGTCATGTAACAGCCTCCCCTTCTCTGCCTCATGTAACAGCCTCCCCTTCTCTATGTCATGTAACAGCCTCCCTTTCACAGGCTCATGTAACAGCCTCCCCTTCTCTGTGTCATGTAACAGCCTCCCTTTCATAGCCTCATGTAACAGCCTCCCCTTCTCTATGACATGTAACAGCCTCCCTTTCACAGCCTCATGTAACAGCCTCCCCTTCTCTATGTCATGTAACAGCCTCCCTTTCACGGCCTCATGTAACAGCCTCCCCTTCTCTATGTCAGGTAACAGCCTCCCTTACACGGCCTCATGTAACAGCCTCCCCTTCTCTGCCTTATGTAACAGTCTCCCTTTCACAGCCTCATGTAACAGCCTCCCCTTCTCTGCCTCATATAACAGCCTCCCCTTCTCTGTGTCATGTAGCAGCCTCCCTTTCATAGCCTCATGTAACAGCCTCCCCTTCTCTGTGTCACGTAACAGCCTCCCTTTCATAGCCTCATGTAACAGCCTCCCCTTTTCTATGACATGTAACAGCCTCCCTTTCACAGCCTCATGTAACAGCCTCCCCTTCTCTGTGTCACGTAACAGCCTCCCTTTCACAGCCTCATGTAACAGCCTCCCCTTCTCTATGTCATGTAACAGCCTCCCTTTCACGGCCTCATGTAACAGCCTCCCCTTCTCTGCCTCATGTAACAGTCTCCCTTTCACAGCCTCATGTAACAGCCTCCCCTTCTCTGCCTCATATAACAGCCTCCCCTTCTCTGTCTCATGTAACAGCTTGCCCTTCACAGCCTCATGTAACAGCCTCCCCTTATCTGTGTCATGTAACAGCCTCCTCTTCACAGCCTCATGTAACAGCCTACCCTTATCTGTGTCACGTAACAGCCTCCCCTTATCTGTGTCATGTAACAGCCTGCCCTTCACAGCCTCATGTAACAGCCTCCCCTTATCTGTGTCATGTAACAGCCTGCCCTTCACAGCCTCATGTAACAGCCTACCTTTCACAGCTTCATGTAACAGCCTCCCCTTTTCTGTGTCATGTAACAGCCTCCCCTTATCTGCCTCATGTAACAGCCTCCCCTTCACAGCCTCATGTAACAGAACAGCCTCCCCTTCTCTGTCTCATGTAACAGCCTCCCCTTCTCTGTGTCATGTAACAGCCTTATTATTATATTTTATTTCTATAACCCCAGCTTATTGCGCAGCGCTGTACAATAGGGAATAGACATACAGAGACAAACAGTACAAATGGAAGATGGAAGACTGAGGGTCAGAGGGCTGTGCTCACTAACACTGACACTTCTACCACCCAACATTTACCAATCCTCAGCAACTTCCAATCTAAACTAAATGACCACATGTTACCTGTAGCACTACTGACATATGTAAAATGTATCTCATATGTACTGAACTGGTACAAATTACACTTCCTCCTCTACCCGTTTGTATCTGTGTGTCACCCATCACATAATTAGATTGTAAGCTCTATGGGACAGTGATCTGATATCCTAACGTGTGCTCACCTAGTGTTCCCCTTATCGTAATTGTCTGTATAAAAACTTAACTGCAAAACGTATTGTGTCCATTCTGTTCTAAATGTGTAAAGTTCTAAGTACACCTTTTGGCACAATTTTTATATCTGAACTGATAGAGGACCGAACTAGAGAAGAGGCCTTGTTTGACTTAAAGTTCTCTACAGTCCTGACATGATAAACAGTATACAGGTAAAAGAACGTTTGGGCAGCAGTGACCACAATATGGTATCCTTTGAAATTTGTCGTGAGAAACCAGATAGCAAGGGTTTAAAAAGGCTAATTTTACAAAGCAGTATTAAAGGATATTCAGAGGGATGTAATTTTCAAAGATAAAAATGCACAAGAATCATGGAATTTGATTAAAATGCTCTTAGATCAATATAAGCGTCAATATGTACCATTGGGGAATAAGCACAAGAGGAGTAAAGTAAAACCAGTGTGGCTTAATGAGGTTTGCAGGGAAATGATAAATAAGAATTAGACTTTTAAAGTGTTTAAGTCAAACAGGTCAGATGCATAATTTAAAAAAATATACAGAAAGTATTAAAAAGGATAGAGAACTGGTTAAATGATAGATGGAGTAGTACTCATAGACAACAGACTTCACAGCAGTGTGCAGAGTCACTCAGCTGCTGCAAGAGCAAATAATGTACTATCCTGCATAAAAAGAGGTGTAGATGCAGATGGGAATATTATCCTACCTCTAAATAAATCCTGGGTAGGGCCTCATCTACAATATGGACTACAGTTTTGGTCACAATTCTTAAAAAAATACATTGTTGAACTGGAAAAAGTGCAGAGACGTGCAACAAAAATGATAAAGGGATTGGAGGATCTGAGCTATAAAGAGAGACTAGCCAATCTGGGTTTGTTTACATAAGAGAAGAGACGTGTAAGGGGGATATGATTACCATTTACACATATATTAGAGAAGAGACGTGTAAGGGGTGATATGATTACCATTTACACTTATATTAGAGAAGAGAAGTGTAAGGGGCGATATGATTACCATTTACACATATATTAGGGAAGAGACGTGTAAGGGGTGATATGATTACCATTTACACTTATATTAGAGAAGAGACGTGTAAGGGGCGATATGATTACCATTTACACTTATATTAGAGAAGAGACATGTAAGGGGGATATGATTACCATTTACACTTATATTAGAGAAGAGAGGTGTAAGGGGGATATGATTACCATTTACACTTATATTAGAGAAGAGACGTCTAAGGGGTGATATGATTACCATTTACACTTATATTAGAGAAGAGAGGTGTAAGGGGGATATGATACCATTTACACTTATATTAGAGAAGAGACGTCTAAGGGGTGATATGATTACCATTTACACTTATATTAGAGAAGAGAAGTGTAAGGGGCGATATGATTACCATTTACACATATATTAGGGAAGAGACGTGTAAGGGGTGATATGATTACCATTTACACTTATATTAGAGAAGAGACGTGTAAGGGGGATATGATTACCATTTACACTTATATTAGAGAAGAGAGGTGTAAGGGGTGATATGATTACTATTTACACATATATTAGAGAAGAGACGTGTAAGGGGCAATATGATTACTATTTAAACATATATAAGAGAAGAGAAGTGTAAGGGGGATATGATTACCATTTACACATATATTAGAGAAGAGACGTGTAAGGGGCGATATGATTACCATTTACACTTATATTAGAGAAGAGATGTGTAAGGGGGATATGATTACCATTTACACATATATTAGAGAAGAGATGTGTAAGGGGCGATATGATTACTATTTACACATATATTAGAGAAGAGACGTGTAAGGGGCAATATGATTACTATTTAAACATATATAAGAGAAGAGACGTGTAAGGGGGATATGATTACCATTTACACATACATTACAGAAGAGATGTGTAAGGGGTGATATGATTACCATTTACACATACATTACAGAAGAGATGTGTAAGGGGTGATATGATTAAAATTTACACATATATTAGAGATGAGAGGTGTAAGGGGCGATATGATTACCATTTACATATAAATTAGAGAAGAGACGTCTAAGGGGGATATGATTACCATTTACACATGTATTAGAGAAGAGACGTGTAAGGGGGATATGATTACCATTTACACATAAATTAGAGAAGAGACATGTAAGGGGGGATATGATTACCATTTACACATATATTAAAGAAGAGACGTGTAAGGGGTGCTATGATTACCATTTACACACACATTAGAGAAGAGATGTGTAAGGGGCGATATGATTACCATTTACTCTTATATTAGAGAAGAGACGTGTAAGGTGGATATGATTACCATTTACACACATATATTACAGACGAGACGTGTAAGGGATGATATGATTATCATTTACACTTATATTAGAGAAGAGATGTGTAAGGGGGATATGACATCATTTAGACATATATTAGAGAAGAGACGAGTAAGGGGCGATATGATTACCATTTACACACATATATTAGAGACGAGATGTGTAAGGGATGATATGATTATCATTTACACTTATATTAGAGAAGAGATGTGTAAGGGGGATATGATATCATTTACACATATATTAGAGAAGAGACGAGTAAGGGGCGATATGATTACCATTTACACATATATTAGAGAAGAGACATCTAAGGGGGATATGATTACTATTTACACGTATATTAGAGAAGAGTCGTGTAAGGGGGATATGATTACCATTTACACATATATTAGAGAAGAGACGTGTAAGGGGTGATATTATTAACATTTACACAAACATTAGAGAAGAGACATGTAAGGGGTGATATGATTACCATTTACACATATATTAGAGAAGAGACGTGTAAGGGGGATATGATTACCATATTAGAGAAGACACGTGTAAGGGGCGATATGATTACCATTTACACATATATTAGAGAAGAGATGTGTAAGGGGGGATATGATTACTATTTACACATATATTAGAGAAGAGATGTCAAAGGGCAGATATGATTACCATTTACATATATATTAGAGAAGCGACGTATATGGGGTGATATGATAACCATTTACACGTATATTAGAGAAGAGACGTGTAAGGGGGATATGATTACCATTTACACATATATTAGAGAAGAGATGTGTAAGGGGGATATGATTACCATTTATATATATATATTAGAGAAGAGACGTGTAAGGGGAGATATGATTACCATTTACATATATATTAGAGAAGCGACGTGTAAGGGGTGATATGATAACCATTTACACATATATTAGAGAAAAGAGGTGTAAGGGGCGATATGATTACCATTTACACTTATATTAGAGAAGAGACGTGTAAGGGGTGATATGATTACCATTTACACATATATTAGAGAAGAGACGTGTAAGGGGGATATGATACCATTTACACTTATATTAGAGAAGAGAGGTGTAAGGGGCGATATGATACCATTTACACATATATTTGAGAAGAGACGTGTAAGGGTGATATGATTACCATTTACGCATATATTAGAGAAGAGAGGTGTAAGGGGTGATATGATTACCATTTACACATATATTAGAGAAGAGAGGTGTAAGGGGTGATATGATTACCAATTACACATATATTAGAGAAGAGATGTGTAAGGGGTGATATGATTACTATTTACACGTATATTAGAGAAGAGACGTGTAAGGGGGATATGATTACCATTTACACATATATTAGAGAAGAGACGTGTAAGGGGGATATGATACCATTTACACTTATATTAGAGAAGAGAGGTGTAAGGGGTGATATGATTACCATTTACACATATATTAGAGAAGAGAGATGTAAGGGGGGATATGATTACCATTTACACTTATATTAGAGAAGAGACGTGTAAGGGGGATATGATTACCATTTACACTTATATTAGAGAAGAGAGGTGTAAGGGGGATATGATTACCAATTACACATATATTAGAGAAGAGATGTGTAAGGGGGATATGATTACCATTTACACTTATATTAGAGAAGAGAGGTGTAAGGGGGATATGATTACTATTTACACTTATATTAGAGAAGAGAGGTGTAAGGGGTGATATGATTACCATTTACACATATATTAGAGAAGAGAGGTGTAAGGGGTGATATGATACCATTTACACATATATTAGAGAAGAGACGTATAAGGGGAGATATGATTACCATTTACACATATATTAGAGAAGAGATGTGTAAGGGGTGATATGATTACCATTTACACATATATTAGAGAAGAGAGGTGTAAGGGGTGATATGATACCATTTACACATATATTAGAGAAGAGACGTGTAAGGGGAGATATGATTACCATTTACACATATATTAGAGAAGAGAGGTGTAAGGGGTGATATGATACCATTTACACATATATTAGAGAAGAGAGGTGTAAGGGGTGATATGATACCATTTACACTTATATTAGAGAAGAGATGTGTAAGGGGGATATGATTACCATTTACACATATATTAGAGAAGAGACGTGTAAGGGGAGATATGATTACCATTTACACATATATTAGAGAAGAGATGTGTAAGAGGGATATGATTACCATTTACACTTATATTAGAGAAGAGACGTGTAAGAGGGATATGATTACTATTTACACTTATATTAGAGAAGAGACGTGTAAGGGGGATATGATTACTATTTACACATATATTAGAGAAGAGACGTGTAAGTGGTGATATGATTACCATTTACACGTATATTAGAGAAGAGACGTGTAAGGGGTGATATAATTACCATTTACACTTATATTCAAGGTCAATACAAAGAACTATCCAATGAATTATTTACACAAAAAGCTGAGTTAAGAACCAAAGGTCATCCATTAAGACTAGAGTAAAGGCACTTTTAAGTCAAAGACAGGGATTATTTTACAGTAAGGGCAGTAAAGTTATGGAATTGTTTGCATTGGATGCTGTGCTTGCAGATGTGTAACTGCTTTCAAAAAAACAATGGGTGCCTATCTAGCACAGAGCAATATTTAGAATTATGACAGATGGCTTCAATGCAGATAGGATGTTGATCCAGGGAAATATCTGACTCCCATTTGGAGTCAGGAAGGAATTTTTTTACCTATTTGGGGCTAAATTAGAAATGGCTTCTATGGGATTTTTTTTGCCTTCCCCTGGATAAAAAGGGTGTTTTTGGCATGCCCTGGACTTGATGGACGCATGCTTTTTTTTCAGCCTCATCGTCTATGTTACTGTTATTATGTTACTATATAAATAAATATAAACATACATATATACAACTGGCATCATAACCCTGAGTCCTCCCGGAGATTAAATCATAATAACTGACTTCATAACCTTAAGCCCCCACCCCCACCCCGTATACATACATGCATCATGGGAAGCTCTGTGTCGGTGTGGTGATGACAGAGAAAGCCCCTCCCCTTAGAGTTAGACACACCTCTAGGCAGTACCTAGTCTGACTAGTGGGAATCCCACCGGGATGAAGACAGGAATCTATCCACAGTTCATACTAACATGGAGGCATGTGATAAATACGAGGACAATGATTTGATCTTCCCAGTTCATACTAACATGGAGGCATGTGATAAACACGAGGACAATGATTTGATCTTCCCAGTTCATACTAACATGGAGGCATGTGATAAACACGAGGACAAGGATTTGATCTTCCCAGTTGATACGAACATGGAGGCATGTGATAAACACGAGGACAAGGATTTGATCTTCACAGTTCATACTAACATGGAGGCATGTGATAAACACGAGGACAAGGATTTGATCTTCACAGTTCATACTAACATGGAGGCATGTGATAAATATGAGGACAAGGATTTGATCTTCCCAGTTCATACTAACATGGAGGCATGTGATAAACATGAGGACAAGGATTTGATCTTCACAGTTCATACTGACATGGAGGCATGTGATAAACACGAGGACAAGGATTTGATCTTCACAGTTCATACTGACATGGAGGCATGTGATAAACACGAGGACAAGGATTTGATCTTCACAGTTCATACTGACATGGAGGCATGTGATAAACATGAGGACAAGGATTTGATCTTCACAGTTCATACTGACATGGAGGCATATGATAAACACGAGGACAATGATTTGATCTTCACAGTTCATACTAACATGGAGGCATGTGATAAACACGAGGACAATGATTTGATCTTCACAGTTTATACTAACATGGAGGCATGTGATAAACACGAGGACAAGGATTTGATCTTCCCAGTTCATACTAACATGGAGGCATGTGATAAACACAAGGACAATGATTTGATCTTCCCAGTTCATACTAACATGGAGGCATGTGATAAACATGAGGACAATGATTTGATCTTCCCAGTTCATACTGACATGGAGGCATGTGATAAACACGAGGACAAGGATTTGATCTTCCCAGTTCATACTAACATGGAGGCATGTAATAAACATGAGGACAACGATTTGATCTTCACAGTTCATACTAACATGGAGGCATGTGATAAACATGAGGACAAGGATTTGATCTACAAGACTATTAACCTCTTGAGGACAGGAGGGGCACACAGAGGATTGCTTCACAATGCATTTTACACCCACCTGTCTTTAAGGGGTTAAATGAATGGCAACACTAATCTGGTGTGATTACACAGTAACGACTTCACTGTCTGACCAAGTCTTCTTCACACGGGGGTCACATTCATTCCCTAGAGAGTCATTGCCCCAGTGTAATCACAGGGCGAGTGGGCAGTAGCACTGACACATGTATTAATGCTCCCAAAGACTTTTTATTTAGATTCATAAACGTTGTCTGAAACACATTTACATGTAAACAAGGTTTGTGGATATTAAGAAATGTTTTTCCCTTGGTCCTGGTCCTACAGACGTGTTCTCCCCTTAATGACTGGAGTTTCTGCTGCAGAACAGAGCGACAAGGTCATTATAAGGGGAAGATGGTTAATTGAAAAGTTTAGAGGATAGAAAAACCTTGATTTACCATGTTAAACATCAGAACGAAGCACAGAGAAGCCAAATCACCATCTGGGGGCCGCTCAGCTCCAGGAACAGCAGGAGTCTTCACACCTGACAAATCTTCATTCAATTTATATCAAGAGCCATTAACTGTTAATGGGGAGAATGGATTAAGGCCCTGGAACCCATGTATGTCCTCCGGGGCACTAACAGGCCAGGACTGCAGGATTCCCAGGGTGATCTCAAGTGAGGGAGTCTCATGGACTCCCCTGAGCTCCAAATGGGAAATCCTTAATAATAATATAACTGGTGAATATAAGTGGCCACATGTACCGAGTGAAAAGTGGACAAAATTCTGGTGGGTAACAACTGCTTCATACAGAATAACCCCCTCCTTTAAACGTGAAATACGAAGAGATACAAATCTATTAATGTTGTCAGCTTCTTACTAGATTTGGTTTGTGATGTCACCTTCCATGAATTGGACAATCTCCAGCTGAGGCTGATGAGAGCTGTAGCAGAAGAACTGGGAGATGACAAACACTGGTCTATTGCCACAACGGGGGCCGATCAGTCTAGTGCCAGTATACAGGTTTGTACCAATCCCATTGTGTTTGTCACCATCTTATTCACAAGAATATTGTGGGTGTGAAACTGGAGAAGACGTGACCTTGACAGCTGGAGGAAGAGACGTTCTGTTGGTTTTTAGGGGATTTCTCCCCTTGATCAATATGGGGCCCTGTATTTTTCCCTTAAACACCCATGGTACATCCCTCAAAGTAACCATTTTCAGGTAACACAAACTACTAAATTAATTTAATATTTGTTTTTGTAATTCTCCTAACATTGGTCAGACTTTAATGAGCAATTGACAGGCAAAAAATCTACACTGAGTGCCCACAACAGAAGCTTCATGTTAAAATGGGAATTTGGCCACTAGACAATGTCAAGATAAGGGATAATTTGCTACAAATGGGTAACAAAGCAAAAAGACACTTTATAGCAAATCAGTGGAATTATCTCATTTTTATATTTCAAAAGATTTATTAATAATAATAGTGGGCTTTACTTATTTCTGCACACAATCCAGTGAGCCCTTTTGAAGTTATTTAGGAATCCCCCGGAGTAAATAAGGGAGGGGGGTCATGTAATAGGGGAGGGTTGGGGGATGTAGGGTAGTTTAAGGGGTGAGGGATAGGGGTTATTATAAAGGATAGGAACCAGAAGGAAGGGGCAGTAGAGGAAATTTGGGAGAAAACATCCCATCCTCCCCAGTTTTTGTTGTCTGGTTTTGGGGCGGGGGTGTCCTTGCCTGGTACTGGGGTATGTGGAGAGTTAATAGAGAATAATTCAGAATTGTTCCTTAGGGAGGTTTGCCCTTATGGTGACGTTACCCATTGGAGTTGGCTGGGTCTGACACAACTGGGTAATTGGTTTATCTGCACTTCAGGGTTGTGCGGAATTGGTTTGGGTATTTTAAGCAGGAGACTGATTTTAATTTGCAATGAGAATGGGTATGGTAATTAAACAGAAATTTGTGGGGGGCTAGGATGTTGGCAATCATGACTTATTAGTCTGTGGTTTTTTTGATAATTCATTGATATTTTAATAAGCTGCAATAAATAAGATATGTTATCAATAAAGAGGCCTGTTCTTACCCAAGATAAGTGTTGTGTGTGTTGTGTCCCCTTCACACCCTGGGTCTTTTGCATGACAAAATGCCTGTGTTCTTCTTTTACACCCAACAACAGAGAGCGATACAGACACAAACTTCTAGAACAACATCACCACACACACAATGCATAGCAGAATGCGAGCGACACAACTGGCATCAAAGGGTGAAACACAGAGACATCAGAATACCTTACATCATGACAGACCCCATTACCCCTCTCCATTCTGTTTAGTAACAGCGTAAGACTGAGCTTTATTGGAAACACCAGAGAGATACATAAGTTGATAAAGTAAAATCTGATGGCAGATAAGAACGAATCAGCCATCCAGTCATTTTCCATTGTACTGCAAAGCCCAGTTTTACACCATCTTCTGGACAGACTTGTCTATCACAAGTAATATAACATCCCTTCACTGTGTTGGCATCTACCACTTCTGCTGAGCGGCTGTTCCACGAATCTATATTCCTTTCCATAAACTGTTTCTGCTCAAGGACATTTCTATAGGGATGTCACACACACACACACACACACACACACACACACACACACACACACACAAACATTGACACTTGTGATAAACTGGCTCTCAAATCAAGTTCTAACTACCTACCTGGAAATTAACATAAAAAACTCTGGAATTGGAAATCTCTCAGACCCTGGCTTTCTGTACCAGAGATACACGTTCTATGTGAGGGATTATCGTTCTATCCAAGCACAAATCTGGATCATACACAACTCTACACAGACCTGGAGGAATTTTCCAGGAGACTACGACTAAAGGAGTATATCCACAATAATGACAACACCACAACAATTTTGAATTACACCCCCAAAATAAAGAACAAACACTTCACTCCGCCAACAGGACGTAACCCCAAACTGATCACTACGTAGACAGTTTCCACCTTAGAACTGTACCCTACAGGACAACACAACAGAAAACAAGACATACAACCTATTACCACTACAGAGACATGGAAGAGCAATCTAATCACCAACCACAAAATCACCAATTACCCGGCCGATAAAGGAGGATCAGTGATGATCATGAATATAAAAGAGGGAAACAGACAACTATCTGACATCAATTATTACAAAAAACTCAGTTGAGACTTCACCAGTATATATACAGGGCAACTCCAATATCTCATAAAATCATCCACAAAGGACTCACAACCAGAACTGAGAAAGCTTGTACCAACCAACCCTGCTGTGGGGACTACATGCTTCAAAAATCCCCAAACCAGGAGCCCCATTCAGGCCAATAGTAACAAGTACGGGCCCTATGACTGAGCAGATGTCTGGCCTGCTGGAAAACATCTTACATCCCCTCTTCATTAACACCAACAGCTTTCTACAGGACACCACAGGCTTCCTTCACAATCTCCACCAAATCATAGATTTACCTACAGAGACAATTTATCTCCAATGGATGTGGAATCCCACAGCCGGATCGAGTTAATGCCTGATCAATTCCTGCCATCACAGGCCCAAAGCCAGAAATATAGCCCTGAAATTATAATTCAATTGATACAATTCATCAACAGACACCATTATTTCACCTTCAGCCAGTATTTCTACATACATGGAATGTGCCATGGGCAGAAAGATGGCACCACAATATGCAAATACTTTTACGGTTAACGTTGGACAGAGATTTCTTGATATATACCACTACAAACCTTATAAGTATTTCCGCTATGTCAGTGGTATATTCATCATATGGACAGAAGGTGAAGAAGTACTCAAAGATTTTCACAAATCCTTCAGCGTATTCCACGCGTCCATTAAACTTAAAATGGATTTCTCTATGGAAAGCGTACACGTCCTGGACACAACCATAACTCTCACCAGCAGCACAGACTACACTCATCTTTATACAAAGAACCCACAAACTGCACTCATCTGTATACAGAGAACCCACAGACTACACTCATCTGTATACAGAGAACCCACAGACTACACTCATCTGTATACAGAGAACCCACAGACTGCACTCATCTGTATACAAAGAACCCACAGACTGCACTCATCTGTATACAGAGAACCCACAGACTGCACTCATCTGTATACAGAGAACCCACAGACTACACTCATCTGTATACAGAGAACCCACAGACTACATTCATCTGTATACAGAGAACCCACAGACTACACTCATCTGTATACAGAGAACCCACAGACTGCACTCATCTGTATACAGAGAACCCACAGACTACACTCATCTGTATACAAAGAACCCACAGACTACACTCATCTGTATACAGAGAACCCACAGACTGTACTCATCTGTATACAGAGGACCCACAGACTACACTCATCTGTATACAGAGAACCCACAGACTACACTCATCTGTATACAAAGAACCCACAGACTACACTCATCTGTATACAGAGAACCCACAGACTGCACTCATCTGTATACAGAGAACCCACAGACTGCACTCATCTGTATACAGAGAACCCACAGACTGCACTTATCTGTATACAGAGAACCCACAGACTACACTCATCTGTATACAGAGGACCCACAGACTACACTCATCTGTATACAAGGAACCCACAGACTACACTCATCTGTATACAGAGAACCCACAGACTGCACTTGTCTGTATACAGAGAACCCACAGACTGCACTCATCTGTATACAGAGAACCCACAGACTACACTCATCTGTATACAGAGAACCCACAGACTGGTGCAGTTCTCTTCACAACTCCAGCTTCCACCCAACTCACACTAAACAGTTCACCCACAGCCAGGCTATCAGATACCACCGTATATGTACCGATACCGACGACTGCAATAATCATCTAAAACCACTGTCTGAATCATTCCAACAGAAAGACTATAGAACAAGGACAATCACCAACAAAATAACATGTGCCCTGGGAACACCACGTGAACACAAAGAGAAGAATACATATACCGTTAGTGACTATATACAACCCCGCTCTAGAAGAAATACATAACATCATCAAACAACTACAGCTCTGCTAGGAGATGATATGGAGCTAAAAGACATATTCTCCCCACCACCTGTTCTGGTATTCAGACAACCACATAATCTGAAATAAAAATTGATCAATAAAAAAACTGACCAATGAACTGAAAACATGGATAATGGTACCAAACCGTGCAACAAATCACACTGCAAATCACGTCAACACATTTGTGTAAACAACACCACATAACACAACAACAAGATCATATTACTGTACAGCAAATGTATATATGATACAATGCACTGAATGTGAATCTGTACATTACATTGGTAAAACTCTACCACTAAACCTAAATACACACAGACACCTACCCCCTGTGGAGCAGTCACACTCTTACTCACTCCTTGTATGCATGTGTGTATGTGTGTGTGTGTGTGTGTGTGTATGTGTATATGTGCATGCTCTGTCTAGATCCATTCATATGTGTGTATATGTGCATGCTCTGTCTAGATCCATTCATCACAGTGTGTGGACTAGATCCATTCATATCACAGTGTGTGGACTAGATCCATTCATATCACAGTGTGTGGACTAGATCCATTCATATCACAGTGTGTGGACTAGATCCATTCATATCACAGTGTGTGGACTCTGCCTAGATCCATTCATATCACAGTGTGTGGACAAGATCCATTCATATCACAGTGTTTGGACTAGATCCATTCATATCACAGTGTTTGGACTAGATCCATTCATATCACAGTGTGTGGACTCTGCCTAGATCCATTCATATCACAGTGTGTGGACAAGATCCATTCATATCACAGTGTTTGGACTAGATCTATTCATATCACAGTGTTTGGACAAGATCCATTCATATCACAGTGTTTGGACAAGATCCATTCATATCACTGTGTTTGGACTCTGCCTAGATCCATTCATTAGATAAGCACAGGGAAGAGGAACACCAAAAAGGGAAAAAGAGAGCGCCTCAATAGTGTAAAATGTTCCGATAGAATTCTCACAATGAAGATAAAATACACTCACATGTTATGATGGTCAGGACTTTGATATTAAAGTCAACCGCCTACAACAGGATACGGAGAATACAGCCTGTCTCCGTTCAGGTGGCTCACGAAACTCCTGGAGGTGCTTCTTTGTCTTTTCACAGACACAACAATATGAAATGTTTAAAAAAAATATATAAAAGATAGAAAGGCTTTAAGCAGTGTTTGGAATGGCTATCTTGTCCGTGGTGTAAATGTGTGCGCAGGTTTAGGCAAGGAGATGTGTCATATTTTGTATTTTTATTCAGGATACTCCTTACTACGGACAAGATACCAATTCCAAACACCCAGTTACACCATAAGATCAATGGTACCGTCACCTGAAAATCATCCGGTGTAATATACATTATCATGTGTGCTAAATGCCCAACAGCTCTTTATGTGGGTGAAACTGGACAGAAATTACATAAGAGGTTTAATTCACACAGATCCAGTGTTAACAACAAAAACACAGAGACACCGGTGGGAGAACATTTTTGCCAAAATGGACACAGTGTCAGGGACATTAAATTAACTGTATTGATGGGATTTTGCCACACTCAGATGGACAGAAAAATATGGGAGGTTAAATTAATGTTGAAGTTTAATGCTTTACATTATGGTTTGAATAAGGACAGAGAATTCCTGTCACATTATCACATTTTGGATTAACCTTTCCAACAGTCCCACAGGGATCATAAATACCTCTAGCTCTTCAGAGGAAGACTACAATTTACATCATTTCTCTACCACTGACTGATCAAAGAATCTGGGTCTGGACTAGTTTTTCTTATCTGATTTCCTTTCTAAACAGTGCAATGTGTACTTATAAATAAGAGAGATGTTCTCATATTTATCTGTATAACATCCCTGAGGAAGAGACCTAAGAGGCCTTGAAAGCCTGCATCCTAAATCTGCTTAGTTAACCAATATAGGTATCAACGACTATATTTGCCTCCTGTATTTCTACAGCTAACACGATACCAACTCTCAACCGTTTACCAGCAGGACGTGCATTTTGCACTGCAAGAGACCTGCAGTGAATACACTGATCACCCCATGAAGCAATTGTGACTTGTGGTCTACAAGATTCACTAGTCATTAAGGACCCTGATGGGGGGTAGATCAGGAGTCCCCTTATTACCTCTGCCCAAGGCAGTCAGTGTTCAGCTGATGACAGGTACATCAAGAGAGAAATTATTTAGATACCCATTAAGAGATGCTCTGATTTGTATATTTTCCAGGAAATGAGGATTTCCAGCCCATGAAACAGCAAGAAAAACCAAACCTCTGGCCACCAGGTGGCACTGGTGAAATAAATTCCTCTGTACTGGGCAAATGCAAACAGGTGAAACGTGTAAAGGAGGGACACAGGGACATTGCAGAAGGGTCTTTTGGTTTTGATTTTTGTTGATAAAACAGAAATAAGTACAAACCGATGAAGAGTAGAATTTGATGTATTGGCCATATCTACAAGGACAAAACTGGAGCAATTCTGGGGAAGACTAGCTGTACCACAGACACAAACGTTCCTACTGATTTAGTTCTCCAAGATGTTTGGAACAACCTACCTGCCGAGTTCCTTACAAACTGTGTACAAGTGGATCTAGAAGAACCCATGTGTTCTGAAGGCAAAGGGTGTCACACCGAATATTGATTTGATTTAGGTTTTTCTTCTGTTCACTCACTATGCGTTTTGTTAACTGATAAAAATAAAGTATTAAAATGTCTATTTTTTAAAGCATCCTTTCTTTACAGCATTTTATCACACCTGCCTACGATTTTTGCACATTACTATATCTCAAAAAAGGGCAGCTACAATCCCAAGGGTTCAGTAGTGAAAACACTAAGAGTAAAAAACAAAAAAAAACAAATAATAGGAGAGAAAAGAAAAGTGTGACTGTCGCTAATACGCAGAGATATATTATTGCTGTATATCGATTGTCTTGTCATCTGTGTAAACTCAGTCATAACATCCCTTTAAGAGGTTTGAGTTAATCAATGTGTCAGTTTTTGATTGGTTGAGAGGAAAATAGGTAAATTCAAATGGACGCTGTCTTTGGGAATTTAACATTCCCTGAGGAAGTATCTATCCGATACGAAACGCGTAGGATATTTGTCATTTTAAGTTACCAAACTGTGCTATATTTGCTCCGTACTGAACATTGAGATGGGGGGGAACCGACTGATGTCAGCTTGGTGAGGCCGGTACTGAATACACTTCTAGTTGTATATACCGGTACAGAGACACAGGGGAACTGAATAAGTACAGGAGAGACTTGTATTCAGATTGTGAGTTTACACTCTAAGACAGGAGAGACTTGTATTCAGACTGTGAGTTTACACTCTAAGACAGGGGAGACTTGTATTCAGATTGTGAGTTTACACTCTAAGACAGGGGAGACTTGTATTCAGATTGTGAGTTTACACTCTAAGACATGGGAGACTTGTATTCAGATTGTGAGTTTACACTCTAAGACAGGAGAGACTTGTATTCAGATTGTGAGTTTACACTCTAAGACAGGGGAGACTTGTATTCAGATTGTGAGTTTACACTCTAAGACAGGGGAGACTTGTATTCAGATTGTGAGTTTACTTTCTAAGACAGGGGAGACTTGTATTCAGATTGTGAGTTTACACTCTAAGACAGGGGAGACTTGTGTTCAGATTGTGAGTTTACACTCTAAGACAGGGGAGACTTGTATTCAGATTGTGAGTTTACACTCTGACAGGGGAGACTTGTATTCAGACTATGAGTTTACACTCTAAGACAGGGGAGACTTGTATTCAGATTGTGAGTTTACACTCTAAGACAGGGGAGACTTGTATTCAGATTGTGAGTTTACATTCTAAGACAGGGGAGACTTGTATTCAGATTGTGAGTTTACACTCTAAGACAGGGGAGACTTGTATTCAGACTGTGAGTTTACACTCTAAGACAGGGGAGACTTGTATTCAGATTGTGAGTTTACATTCTAAGACAGGGGAGACTTGTATTCAGATTGTGAGTTTACACTCTAAGACAGGGGAGACTTGTATTCAGATTGTGAGTTTACACTCTAAGACAGGGGAGACTTGTATGTCTCTAAGCTGTTATACCGGCTACAGATATACATGAAGAATAATATCCCTGTATAATATTACTGTTATTCCTCATCTGGGGCATACGCACTAAAAGTAACACAGTATTAGACTTTTATGGTACCATATGATTTTTCTTTGTAATATAGGATTCCACATTTATTTTGATTATTTTTTATTATGGTATTTTCTATGTTATTGAACTTTGTATTGTAAAATAATGTTATAAACAAATTGAGGGCTCTCCTACAATACACACACATGTATAAACACACATACACATGCACACATACATATACACACTTACACACATGTACACACACATGTACACGTACATACACTTACACACACTTGTACACACACATACATATACACACTTACACACATGTACACGTACATACACTTACACACACTTCTACATGCACATATACATATACACACTTACACACATGTACACGTACATACACTTACACACACTTGTACACACACATACATATACACACTTACACACATGTACACACACACATGTACACATACATACACTTACACACACTTGTACACACACATACATATACACACTTACACACATGTACACACACATGTACACGTGCGTACGCTTACACACACTTGTACACACACACACATACATATACACACACACACATACATGTACATACACTTACACACACTTGTACACACACATACATATACACACTTACACACATGTACACGTACATACACTTACACACACTTGTACACACACATACATATACACACTTACACACATGTACACACACACACATGTACACATACATACACTTACACACACTTGTACACACACATACATAAACACACTTACACACATGTACACACACATGTACACGTGCCTACGCTTACACACACTTGTACACACACACACATACATATACACACACACACAAACATATACACACACACACATACATGTACATACTTTTACACACACTTGTACACACACATACATATACACACTTACACACATGTACACATACATACACTTACACACACTTGTACACACACACACACACACACATACACACACTAACACACATGTACACGTACATACACTTAAACACACTTGTACACACACACATACATATACACACTTACACACATGTACACACACATGTACACATACGTACACTTACACACACTTGTACACACACACACACACATACATATACACATGTACACATACATACACATACACATACTTGCATACATATATATACATCCATTTTATATCTTTTTTACTCATTTTTACTTTTTTTATATTTTGCATAAGTGAGACCTGTGGATCTTGTGAAGATAAATATAAAAGAAAACTCAAGAATGCCATGGGCAGACCAAGGGCACCATTGGGGGGAATTTCCTGGGCAGACTAGCCTCTGACCCCTGACCCTAACCCTCCGACCGTCTTCATACTCTAACCCAGAGGACTAACCCCTGACCCCGACTCTCCAGTCTTCATTCTCTAACCCAGGGAACCAACCCCTGACCCCGACCCTCCAACTTTCTTCGTTCTCTAACCCAGGGAAACAACCTCTGACCCCGACCCTCCAACCTTCTTCATTTTCTAACCCAGAGGACCAACCCCTGACCCCGACCCTCCAACTTTCTTCATCCTCTAACCCAGGGAAACAACCTCTGACCCCGACCCTCCAACCTTCTTCATTTTCTAACCCAGAGGACCAACCCCTGACCCCGACCCTCCAACTTTCTTCATCCTCTAACCCAGGGAAACAACCTCTGACCCTGACCCTCCAACCTTCTTCATTTTCTAACCCAGAGGACCAACCCCTGACCCTCCAACTTTCTTCATTCTCTAACCCAGGGAAACAACCTCTGACATGACCCTCTGACCTTCTTCATCCTCTAACCCAGGGGATCAACCCCTGACCCTGACCCTCCAACTTTCTTCATTCTCTAACCCAGGGAACCAACCTCTGACCCCGACCCTCCAACCTTCTTCATTTTCTAACCCAGAGGACCAACCCCTGACCCGACCCTCCAACCTTCTTCATTCTCTAACCCAGGGAACCAATCTCTGACCCGACCCTCTGACCTTCTTCATCCTCTAACCCAGAGGACTAACCCCTGACTCCGACCCTCCAACTTTCTTCATTCTCTAACCCAGGGGACCAACCCCGGACCCTCTGACCTTCTTCATTCTCTAACCCAGGGGACCAACCTCTGACCCTGACCCTCCAACCTTCTTCATTCTCTAACCCAGGGGACCAACCCCTGATTACGACTCTCTGACCGTCTTCATTCTCTAACCCAGGGGACCAACCTCTGACCCGACCCTCTGACCTTCTTCATCCTCTAACCCAGGGAACCAACCTCTGACCCGACCCTCTGACCTTCTTCATCCTCTAACCCAGAGGACCAACCCCTGACCCCGAACCTCCAACTTTCTTCATTCTCTAACCCAGGGGACCAACCTCTGACCCGACCCTCTGACCTTCTTCATCCTCTAACCCAGGGGACCAACCTCTGACCCTGACCCTCCAACTTTCTTCATTCTCTAACCCAGGGAACAAACCTGTGACCCCGACCCTCCAACCTTCTTCATTCTCTAACTCAGAGGAATAACCCTGGACCCTCTGACTCTCCTCATTCTCTAACCCAATGGACCAACCCCGGACCCTCTGACCTTCTTCATTCTCTAACCCAGAGGACCAACCTCTGACCCCGACCCTCCGATCATCTTTATTTTCTAACCCAGGGGATCAACTCCTGATCCCAACCCTCTGACCTTCTTCATTCTGTAACCCAGGGGACCAGCTCCTGATCCTGACCCCCCAACCTTCTTTATTCTCTAACCTAGGGGACCAACTCTTGGCCCCAACCCCCTGACAGGGCAAGTCTCGGGGTCTCGCTGGTCAGGTGCGGGTGGACTTTAATTTAAAGCAATAGAGCCACTGATGACTGAGCTCCAGCCCGGAGATCCTGAGAATACGTGCTGGTGGCAGCCCCAGGATCAGGGTTTGCTGTCCAGGCAATAAAGTGTGGATGCCGGACACATCTGCAGCGCTTCCCTTCACTCCCCTGAGACGCCTCCAGACTTTAAGGGGATAATTTAATATTTAACAACAGATATGAGTAGTTTTGTATTCAGTGAAACCTGTTTAATTTGGAGAAGCAGTTTATATAAGAGATCCTCTTCTCTGCCCAGGTCACTCTATACATTATATTAAAGTATTTACACCCAGAAACCTTATATAAGTATCTGACAGAAGTGTAATTGTAAGGCGGTGCGGGACCCCCTAGTCCTACCTTAGGTAATCCCTGCGGCACAGGATGAGGTTGGCTTTTGTGTACAAGGTGGAACCCACTTCTCCGAGCCGACAGTCACAGCACGCACACTTCAGACAATCTTCATGCCAATATTTATCCAAGGCCTTTAACAGGTAGCGGTCCTTAATTTTACGGTTGCAGCCAGCACAACCTTTCGGTTTCGTGTCTGGCTGAACAGAAAGCATTTGTATACCTGGAAAAATCCCAAAATACCACGTATTAAAATCAAATAAATGAAATGGGTGTTTATCAGAAAAAAAACACATATTAAAATACAAATAAATGAAATGGGTGTTTATCAGAAAAAAACACATATCAAAATACAAATAAATAAAATGGGTGTGTATCAGGCAAAAAACAAAACACCACATATTAAAATAAAAAATAAATAAAATGGGAGAGTATCAGAAAAAACCCCAAACACCACGTATTAAAATAGAAATGAATAAAATGGGTGTGTGTCAGAAAAAGGGGAAATGGGTTAAATGAGGAGATAAGAGGAACCGTCAAGAACCGACGTGGGGCTGGATTCCATTACAGGGGTTAATTTTATCTCTGCTTTTATCTCCATAGACTTCTACAGGAAAATGCTTGATAAACCGGGGGTTAACATTTATCACCTGCAACAGAATCCGGCCCGTGAGCTGCAAATTTGAAAATGGTCAATTGATTTTTTGACAGAAATAAAATACCAAAGAAAATGTAAGTACAAATATTCTGTGATAAAAATGTCTTAATCAAGTTCATTACAATGTAAAGTAATGTAAAGACAACGGTGGAAATGTTACAAATGATGGAAATGTAGTTTTATTGTAGGACACAGAAAAACCACTATTATTTTTAGATGTTTATATAGAGATATATAAAATAGTACGGCTTAACTGCTCGGATGCCAGAGCCCCTATCTAACACAACGCAAGGCACTGGGGACCTCTCTCCCCCATCCCTGGAGTTAACCCTTTGAGTTCTGTAAGGAATGTGCAATGCGCTGAGGAGCCCACCTCTCTGGTACTGAAATCGGAAGTTATTGTTCCTTTGGGCAGCGTCCATGTAAAACAAACACTTTACATCTTATTAGGAAATAGAAAGCAGAAAAGGATTCCCGGAAAGCCGCAGACACGGAGGGGAGTGAGCTTCCCAGTAAGCGCGCTCTGCACAATTACCTGACACTTTAAGAGGAATCCTAATTAAAGAGAGGCCTGGACAATGGGCTCTGCAATGTGCTGGCCACAAGCAGACGCAGAGCCATTTGACTGAAGCTCTGCTGAGCTTTTAATTGCCAGGATTGTATTGTGCGCGCTGCCTCACGCCTGAGCGCTCCCATTAGCTCCTTGTTCTGTGTCATTCATCCGCACAGTCACAGCTTCAGGACTTAACACAACAAAGTAACAGCAACTGCCCAACTCCCGGGGGGTGGCGAGGGCTGGAGGTACCAGGAATAGTCTATGGGATCAGGGCTGGGTCCCTACCTCCAGGGGACATCACTTTACTGAAGGACAGGCCGGGGCCGGTGGCAGACTCACCTACCTGAGGAAGTGAAAGTTGTCTGGAAGCTACAGGAGATATTTGGGTCCCAGAGTTGGGAGAAGAACTGATTAGGAGAATTTAGTCGGTGGAGTTGCCTGGGAGTCAGACAGGGGCTTATTGTTTCCTCTCCGGGTTGTGCCTAAAAGCTCATCTCCCTGCTCAGTGGCCCAAAGCTTCCCCCATAGGCTGCTCCTGCCCCCAGACTAACGACAGGGCAAATCCAAGTCCCCCATCTCGGGGGCTGAAGCTGCCTAAACCTCTCCCCTCCCCCCCCCCCTTATTTTGAGCAATGGAGCTGGGAACCAATTTGATCCCCCCCTCTCCAATGCAGCTGCAAGGCTGAGAGATAGTGACATTTCTACAGTCTTATCAGTTTAATTACAGTTACCATGACAGCAAAGTGCTACGATTGGCAAAGGCCAACACCAGATTTGCAAGACTGACTTCAATTTTGACGCAGCTCAAATAAAATAAAATAACAATATACACAATTCATCAACACAAAACAACACGTACAACTCATCAACACAAAACAACACATACAACTCATCAACACAAACAACATACACCATTTAAGAACACAAAACAACACATACAATTCATCAACACAAAACAACACATACACTTCATCAACACGAAACATAAACTTCATCAACACAAAACAACATACACCATTTAACAACACAAAACAACACATACAATTCATCAACACAAAACAACACATACACTTCATCAACACGAAACATAAACTTCATCAACACAAAACAACATACACCATTTAACAACACAAAACAACACATACAATTCATCAACACTTAACAATATACAAAAATTCATCAACACTTAACAACATACAAAAATTCATCAACGCACAACAATACACACAACTCATCAACACGAAACAATATATACAATTCACTAACATGAAACAATATACACAATTCATCAACATGGGGCACATGGAGCAACACAAAGAGTCAAATCAGAGTTCCCAGCTTTGTGTTCCACCAAGTCCTGTAGGCAGGAGGGAGATCAGCTTCATGTTTACAACCACACACACACACACACACAATACAAACATATATATATATATATATATATATATATATATATATATATATATATATATATATATATATATATATATATATATATATATGTATATATATATATATATATATATTTATACACACACACACAATACATACACACACATATATATATATATACACATAAATTACCCATACTACTCACAACAATGTCATACATCATACACTGCTCACAACGTTACACAAATTACCCTCACTACTCACAGTGTCACACACTACTTACAGCAATGTTACACAAATTACCACACTACTCCCAATAATGTTACACATACATACATACACACACAGCTATGTTACACACATTACCCACATTATTCATAACAATAACACACAGTGTTCAAAACAATGTTACACAACTCATAACAATAACACAGTGTTCACAGCAATGTTACACAACTCATAACAATAACACAGCACAGTGTTCACAGCAATGTTACACAACTCATAACAATAACACACAGTGATCACCGCAATGTTACACAACTCATAACAATAACACACAGTGTTCACAGCAATGTTACACAGAATACACACTGATAACAAACACACACTAATAAAACCACTTCCGCAGGGGATGGGCACACACATACACACATTATAAAATGTAACAGTACACAAACAGTTGTTATTCACATCAATGTTACATATGACAAACTTAATTAAATAACACACTAACTACCCATAACAATACACTAAGGTACGCACACACATATACTAGCAATACCAATAGACTTAAACACACGGCATACACTCATACACACACATCATAAAATGTAACACAGGACACACAAAAATCCATTATTTATTGCAGTGTTACATATGACACACACATCATTACATTACACTTTACCCACACTAGGTTATATTACACACACACACTCTTTATCCATAATAGCACAAACACACACGGTAACCATGATATAGTACACACTCACACACTGCCCATGATAGACTATAGTATACACACACAACTATACTACATGTACACACACACACACTGTATGTACACACACAAACTCTCACTCTCTCGCACACACACGACTATATTATATATATATATAGACACACACACACACACACACACATTGTGATCATAATAGAGATTAGTACACACACAAACTTTCTCGCATATACACAAGACTATATTATTTTTACACACAGAAGCACAAACACATTGCAACCATACTAGAGATTAGTACACACACAACCACTATCTCTCTCACACACACTGTAACCATAATATAGTACACACGTGCACTCTGCCCATGATAGACTATAGTATACACACACATATTATCTAAAGTTTATATATACACACAGAAGCACAAACACATTGCAACCATACTAGAGATTAGTACACACTCAAACTCACACACACACACACACACTGTAATCACTGTAACTTCCTGCGCACATATACACATCCACACCATAAAATGTAATACAGGACACAAAAAATGTGTTATTCATTGCAGTGTTACATATGACACAAACCTCATTACATAATAACATACTAACTACCCATAACAATACACTAAAGTACACACACACACACACACACACACACACACACACTAGCAATACCAATAGACATAAACACACATACTAATAATAAGACTATTGTATACATGCAGACAAGCACACAATAAACACACTATACCCATAACTGAGATACAGACACACATAACACACACACACACACGTGTACACTGTAATCATAACAGACTATAGTACATACACACACCATACACACTATACATATATCCAACCATAGTATAGATACAGACACACTTGTACACTGTAACCATAATAGTCTATAACACACATACAGACACACACTATTTCTATATCCATCCATAGTACAGATACAGGCACACACAATACACACACACCCATGTGTACACTGTAACCATAATAGACTATTGTACACACACACACACACACACACACACACAGACACCACACACACTATAATGATATCTGACCATAGTATAGATACAGACACACACATGTGTACACTGTAACCATAATAGACTATTGTACACACACACACACACACACACACACAGACACCACACACACACTATAATGATATCTGACCATAGTATAGATACAGACACACACATGTGTACACTGTAACCATAATAGACTATAGTACACACACAACACACACACAGACACCACACACACACACACTATAATGATATCTGACCATAGTATAGATACAGACAACACACACACACACACACACGTTTACACTGTAACCGTAATAGACTATAGTACACACACACAAACACACACCACACACCACACACATACTATATCTATATCCGACCATAGTATAGATACAGACACACACAACACACTCGTGCACACTGTTACTATAGTACACACACGCACTGTACCCGTAACATAACAAAATATATATACACAGACACTATACTCAAAACTATCAAAATATATACAGACATACACAACACACACAAACGTACACACTGTATCCATACTAGACTATAGTGCGTGCACACACACACACACACTATACCCTTAATAAACTATAGTACACACATAGACATACAAAATACACACACATACACACACAACAGATTACTGTATATATACACACACACAGACACACACACAGCAATACACCGGAGTGCACCACTCTCGTCTGGTACCTACCAAAACTTTTCTCCCTTTTGTGCATGAGCGTCTCCTGTCCTCTCATTGAGCAGCAGCTGAAGGTCCCAGTTTGGGGCAGAGGGGCAGCAGTCTGTGGCTATTGTTTCCCCTGGCAGCTCGGCTCCAGCACAATGTCCCCCAGCCCCAGACTCTCTGAGCAAATGACAAAGCCACCGGCTCCCTGCTCCCCTGTCTAATCCTGTAATCCCAGTGCTCTGTGTGCTGCCTGAGAACAAATGGATCTGATTAATCTGTAACATGCAGCTTAGTGAGGCAGCCGGTGAGTTCAGCACTGGGGGGAGGGGACAGCTCCTAGTACCGGAGTCTGGGGCTCCTGCACCCCTCCCAAATCCACCACCGGGGAGGGGACAGCTCCTAGTACTGGAGTCTGTGGCTCCTGCACCCCCAGATCCACCACCGGGGAGAGGACAGCTACTAGTACTGGAGTCTGTGGCTCCTGCACCCCCAGATCCACCACCGGGGAGAGGACAGCTACTAGTACTGGAGTCTGTGGCTCCTGCACCCCCAGATCCACCACCGGGGAGGGGACAGCTCCTAGTACCTGAGTTTGGGGCTCCTGCACCCCCAGATCCACCACCGGGGAGGGGACAGCTCCTAGTACTGGAGTCTGGGGCTCCTGCACCCCCAGATCCACCACCGGGGAGAGGACAGCTACTAGTAACGGAGTCTGTGGCTCCTGCACCCCCAGATCCACCACCGGGGAGGGGACAGCTACTAGTAACGGAGTCTGTGGCTCCTGCACCCCCAGATCCACCACCGGGGAGGGGACAGCTCCTAGTACTGGAGTCTGTGGCTCCTGCACCCCCAGATCCACCACCGGGGAGAGGACAGCTACTAGTAATGGAGTCTGTGGCTCCTGCACCCCCAGATCCACCACCGGGGAGAGGACAGCTACTAGTAATGGAGTCTGTGGCTCCTGCACCCCCAGATCCACCACCGGGGAGAGGACAGCTACTAGTAACGGAGTCTGGGGCTCCTGCACCCCCAAATCCACCACTGGGGAGAGGACAGCTCCTAGTACCGGAGTCTGGGGCTCCTGCACCCCCAGATCCACCACCGGGGAGGGGACAGCTCCTAGTACTGGAGTCTGGGGCTCCTGCACCCCCAAATCCACCACCGGGGAGGGGACAGCTCCTAGTACTGGAGTCTGTGGCTCCTGCACCTCCAGATCCACCACCGGGGAGAGGACAGCTACTAGTACTGGAGTCTGGGGCTCCTGCACCCCCAGATCCACCACCGGGGAGGGGACAGCTCCTAGTACTGGAGTCTGTGGCTCCTGCACCCCCAGATCCACCACCGGGGAGAGGACAGCTACTAGTACTGGAGTCTGGGGCTCCTGCACCCCCAGATCCACCACCGGGGAGAGGACAGCTACTAGTACTGGAGTCTGGGGCTCCTGCACCCCCAGATCCACCACCGGGGAGGGGACAGCTCCTAGTACCAGAGTCTGGGGCTCCTGCACCCCCAAATCCACCGCCGGGGAGGGGACAGCTACTAGTACTGGAGTCTGGGGCTCCTGCACCCCCAGATCCACCACCGGGGAGGGGACAGCTCCTAGTACCAGAGTCTGGGGCTCCTGCAACCCCAAATCCACCGCCGGGGAGGGGACAGCTCCTAGTACCAGAGTCTGGGGCTCCTGCACCCCCAGATCCACCACCGGGGAGGGGACAGCTCCTAGTACTGGAGTCTGGGGCTCCTGCACCCCCAGATCCACCACCGGGGAGGGGACAGCTCCTAGTACCAGAGTCTGGGGCTCCTGCACCCCCAGATCCACCACCGGGGAGGGGACAGCTACTAGTAATGGAGTCTGGGGCTCCTGCACCCCAAGATCCACCACCGGGGAGGGGACAGCTCCTAGAACCAGAGTCTGGGGCTCCTGCACCCCCAAATCCACCGCCGGGGAGGGGACAGC
>CM074721.1:2611572-2846572 GCA_037306005.1 Rhinophrynus dorsalis
CCATATCTGTAACCTCTTGTGTGCCGGGTACCAGTCAGCTGGCACTACACTGAATAATAGAAGTCTGCCATATGTGTAACCCCTTGTGTGCCAGGTACCAGTCAGCTGGCACTACCCTGAATAATAGAAGTCTGCTATGTCTGTAACCCCTTGTGTGCCGAGTAAGACTCAGCTGGCACTACCCTGAATAATAGTAGCCTGCCATGTCTGTAACCCCTTGTGTGCTGGGTACCAGTCACCTGGAACTACATTGAATAATAGAAGTCTGCTATGTCCTGTAACCCTTTGTGTGCTGGGTACCTGTCAGTTTGCATTATCCTGAATAATAGAAGCTTGCTAGGTCCTGTAACCCTTTGTTTGCCAGGTACCTGTCAGTTCGCGCTACCCTGAATAATAGAAGTCTACCATATCTGTAACCCCTTGTGTGCTGGATACCAGTCAGTTGGCACTACCCTGAATAATAGAAGCCTGCCATGTCTGTAACCCCTTGTGTGCCGGTTACCAGTCACCTGGAACTACATTGAATAATAGAAGTCTGCTATGTCCTGTAACCCTTTATTTGCCGGGTACCTGTCAGTTTGCACTACCCTGAATAATAGTAGCCTGCCATGTCTGTAACCCCTTGTGTGCTGGGTACCAGTCACCTGGAACTACATTGAATAATAGAAGTCTGCTATGTCCTGTAACCCTTTGTGTGCTGGGTACCTGTCAGTTTGCATTATCCTGAATAATAGAAGCTTGCTAGGTCCTGTAACCCTTTGTTTGCCAGGTACCTGTCAGTTCGCGCTACCCTGAATAATAGAAGTCTACCATATCTGTAACCCCTTGTGTGCTGGATACCAGTCAGTTGGCACTACCCTGAATAATAGAAGCCTGCCATGTCTGTAACCCCTTGTGTGCCGGTTACCAGTCACCTGGAACTACATTGAATAATAGAAGTCTGCTATGTTCTGTAACCCTTTGTGTGCTGGGTACCTGTCAGTTCGCACTACCCTGAATAATAGAAGTCTACTATGTCCTGTAACCCCTTGTGTGCTGGGTACCTGTCAGTTGGCACTACCCTGAATAATAGAAGTCTACTATGTCCTGTAACCCCTTGTGTGCTGGGTACCTGTCAGTTGGCACTACCCTGAATAATAGAAGTCTACTATGTCCTGTAACCCCTTGTGTGCTGGGTACCTGTCAGTTGGCACTACCCTGAATAATAGAAGTCTGCTATGTCCTGTAACCCCTTGTGTGCTGGGTACCTGTCAGTTGGCACTACCCTGAATAATAGAAGTCTGCTATGTCCTGTAACCCCTTGTGTGCTGGGTACCTGTCAGTTGGCACTACCCTGATCTGGGAAGCAGTTTGTCTCCTTGTGAATGAAGACCGATTCATCCTCTATGAGAAATTCTGCAAAATCCTGACAATTCTGCCAAATCACGTGGAAAAGCAGAGAAGTGAGCAGATAGTTAACATTCAGCGCCACACACTCATTTTCCCCTAAAATGTACTGATAATTAGATGCTCATAAAATGCTCTTCTTTTCATTATGACTGATGAAATGCATTAAAGCTGACAGGGTATTACCTGACAGTAATTAGGTTTTGTCATGAATTAAATTATTTGAAAGCAGAATATCTCCCAAATCAGGCAATTTACAGCGAGATCTTTTTATATAAATCTGGAAGACAGTGGAGTCGTAGTAAAATAGCAGTTTTCCCGATATAATCAGGTGAATTATTCACAGTGCAGATGTAATGATGGAGATGAAGAGGCTTCGAGGGAACGGAGAGCCCCGCGCTATCGGTCAGGGGGTCCAGACAGACACAAAGTGATGAGTGTTTAATCATCCGCCGCTGACATGGAGATTATACCATTAACCCCCGCACCTCCAAACACTAAAAGTCCAAAGAAACTGGGATTCTGCCCATTCATCCGCATTAAATTGTTAGTTCCACTATTTCAAACAATTTCTTTATTTTACTGATCAAACCCTGAGAAGTATAAATACCCCCCCATTTAGACGCTTTATTAGATGGCATGCCTGTTACCAGACTGGTACATTTAACCACTTTGATGCCACAAAGGTGTCAATATATTAGATCACAAGGCAATAGAGACCTTTCTAGTATTCAAGCAGTTAAAAACGGCCCCCACGCTCTTATCACCCAGGGAGAAATGAAAGGGAAACTCACCTTGTACTTAAAGGGAAGTCAGTGCAGAAATTGGATCCCGAACTTTTACTTCTCTTGTTGTGAAACAATCCCGCTGCAGCGGCTGAGGATTCGCATTAAATATTTCATAAAAGTAAATATTGTGTGTGGAGCAGGGAGGCGATGTGCAGTCTTTGTGCAGCAAAAGAAAGAAATTATTTCAATGAACTCCAAGCTTGAAACAGGGGGGGAAAGTCTCTATTCAAAGTAGAGAAATAAGGGGGGCTGGGGGTGGCGGTGTGTGTGTGTGGGGGGGCGTCTTCTTGTCCTCTCCCAGATTCCAAGGAGAGTAATTACCTGCCTCCTCTCCCAGCCTCCTCTCTCCAGTCCTGTTCTAGCAGACCTGAGAGGGCCGGGGGTGCTCCTCCGTATTTAAGCCCCTCGTCAGGTCCCTAGTTATCTGCAGCCTCTTTCAGCTCATCCAAGAAGCTGACAAGTACTGTTAGAAGAGGCTGAACATGTTGCTCTAATGGACCTCATTACCTCCTACTTACAGATGTTCTCTTAACATAATTGATCTGTGGTGAGTTGAGAGGACTGCAACTTATTCCCCAGCCCCCAATTATGGTCGGGTAATTAGATCCCCAACCTCCAATTTTTCACATTCACCCTTCTAACATTCCAAAATATCAAAGTATCTGTTTCACACAAAAGCTCGCACTCCCCCCGACTGGAGTCCACTGACTCGGAGTATTGACAGCCGGATCTGCTAACCTTTGTACAGACGCCAGATCTAATGGCACATTCACTCCATTGACTGAGAAGAGGGTTTTATTGTTATTATTATTTCTTTTTCCTGTTTAACCCTCAGAAACAAAAGGGTGTAAAAGTGCATAACGTGTATGGATTGTTGCGGTGATAAAAGGCTGCAGTGATGGGTCCTGGCAGGAGAGGGGAGATCTGCTGTCTTTTATGTCTGCTAATTCCTCAGATGGAAACTTTAAGGAACAATGAGGGAGAGGCGAGGAGAGGAGGAGAGGGATCGTCTGAACCGGTGGAGGGGAGAAATTACACCGCACACCTGGGACACATGAAGCCAAACTAGTGCTTTTATAATGCCAATCAGCTGGGCTCTTATCATCCCTCTAATTAGGAAAGCAGCCTAAAACACAGAGCACTTGGGAAATGCTAATTCACTGCTTTTGCACTTAAAAGGGGAGAAGATTCTCCTGCAGAGTGAAAACCGGCATTACAGCTGACAAGTCCTTTAACTAATGACAAGGACTGTGTGTTACACTCTGTGTGTGTGTGAGTGTGTTACACTGTGTGTGTGTGTGTGTGTTACACTCTGTGTGCGAGTGTGTGTGTTAGTGTGTGTTACACTCTGTGTGTGAGTGTATGTGTGTGTGTTACACTCTGTGTGCGAGTGTGTGTTACACTCTGTGTGTGTGTGTGTGTGTTACACTCCGTGTGCGAGTGTGTGTGTTAGTGTGTGTTACACTCTGTGTGTGTGTGTGTGTGTTACACTGTGTGTGTGTGTGTATGTGTTAGTGTGTGTTACACTCTGTGTGCGAGTGTGTGTTACACTCTGTGTGTGTGTGTGTTACACTGTGTGTGTGTGTGTGTTACACTCTGTGTGCGAGTGTGTGTGTTAGTGTGTGTTACACTCTGTGTGTGTGTGTGTGTGTTACACTCTGTGTGCGTGTGTTACACTCTGTGTGTGTGTGTTACACTCTGTGTGCGAGTGTGTGTGTTAGTGTGTGTTACACTCTGTGTGCGTGTGTTACACTCTGTGTGTGTGTGTGTGTGTGTGTGTTACACTCCGTGTGTGTGTGTGTTAGTGTGTGTTACACTCTGTGTGCGAGTGTGTTAGTGTGTGTTACACTCCGTGTGTGAGTGTGTGTGTGTGTTACACTCTGTGTGTGAGTGTGTGTGTGTTACACTCTGTGTGTGAGTGTGTGTGTTAGTGTGTGTTACACTCTGTGTGTGAGTGTGTGTGTGTGTGTGTGTGTTACTGTGTGTTACACTCTGTGTGCGAGTGTGTGTGTGTGTTACACTCCGTGTGTGAGTGTGTGTGTGTGTTACACTCTGTGTGTGAGTGTGTGTGTGTTACACTCTGTGTGTGAGTGTGTGTGTTAGTGTGTGTTACACTCTGTGTGTGAGTGTGTGTGTGTTACACTCTGTGTGTGAGTGTGTGTGTTAGTGTGTGTTACACTCCGTGTGTGTGTGTGTGTGTTAGTGTGTGTTACACTCTGTGTGCGAGTGTGTGTGTGTTACACTCCGTGTGTGAGTGTGTGTGTGTGTTACACTCTGTATGTGAGTGTGTGTGTGTTACACTCTGTGTGTGTTACACTCTGTATGTGAGTGTGTGTTACACTCTGTGTGTGAGTGTGTGTGTTAGTGTGTGTTACAATCTGTGTGTGTGTGTTTGTTGCACTCTGTGTTTGAGTGTATGTGTTAGTGTGTGTTACACTCTGTGTGCGAGTGTGTGTTACACTCTGTGTGTGAGTGTGTGTGTTAGTGTGTGTTACACTCTGTGTGCGAGTGTGTGTGTTAGTGTGTGTTACACAATGTGTGCAAGTGTGTGTGTTACACTTTGTATGTGAGTGTGTGTGTTACACTGTGTGTGTGTGTGTTACACTCTGTGTGCGAGTGTGTGTGTTAGTGTGTGTTACACTCTGTGTGTGTGTGTGTTACTTTCTGTGTGCGTGTGTTACACTCTGTGTGTGTGAGTGTATGTGTTAGTGTGTGTTACACTCTGTGTGCGAGTGTGTGTTACACTCTGTGTGTGTGTGTGTGTGTTACACTCCGTGTGTGTGTGTGTTAGTGTGTGTTACACTCTGTGTGCGAGTGTGTGTGTGTGTTACACTCCGTGTGTGAGTGTGTGTGTGTGTGTTACACTCTGTGTGTGAGTGTGTGTGTTAGTGTGTGTTACACTCTGTATGTGAGTGTGTGTGTGTTACACTCTGTATGTGAGTGTGTGTTACACTCTGTGTGTGAGTGTGTGTGTTAGTGTGTGTTACAATCTGTGTGTGTGTGTTTGTTGCACTCTGTGTTTGAGTGTATGTGTTAGTGTGTGTTACACTCTGTGTGCGAGTGTGTGTTACACTCTGTGTGTGAGTGTGTGTGTTAGTGTGTGTTACACTCTGTGTGTGAGTGTGTGTTACACTCCGTGTGTGAGTGTGTGTGTTAGTGTGTGTTACACTCTGTGTGCGAGTGTGTGTGTTAGTGTGTGTTACACAATGTGTGCAAGTGTGTGTGTTACACTTTGTATGTGAGTGTGTGTGTTACACTGTGTGTGTGTGTTACACTCTGTGTGCGAGTGTGTGTGTGTGTTACACTCTGTGTGTGAGTGTGTGTGTGTTACACTCTGTGTGCGAGTGTGTGTTACACTCTATGTGTGACTGTGTGTTACACTCGATGTGCGAGTGTGTGTTACACTCTGTGTGCAAGTGTGTGTGTTAGTGTGTGTTGCACTCTGTGTCTGTGTGTGTTACACTCTGTGTGCGAGTGTGTGTGTTTGTGTTACACTCCGCGTGTGTCTGTTACACTCTGTGTGCAAGTGTGTGTTACACTCTGTGTGTGTTACACTCTTTGTGTGAGTGTGTGTGTGTTACACACTTTGTGTGTTACACTCTGCATGTCTGTGTTTTACACACTGTGTGTGTTACATTCTGCATGTGTGTGTGTTACACACTGTATGTGATTGTGTGTGTTACACTCTGCGTGTGTGTGTTACACTCTGCATGTGACTGTGTGTTACACTCTGCATGTGTGTGTTACACTCTGCGTGTGACTGTGTGTGTTACACTCTGTGTGTGTTGCATTCTGCATGTGTGCATTACATTCTGTGTGTGACTGTGTTTTACACTCAGCATGTGTGTTACACTCTGCGTGTGACTGTGTGTTACACTCTGAGTGTGAGTATGTGTTAAACTCTGTGAGTGTGTTACACTCTGTGTGCCAGTGTGTGTTACACTCTGTGTGTGTTACACTCTGCGTGTGTGTGTTACACTCTGAGTGTGAGTGTTACACTCTGAGTGTGAGTGTGTGTGTTACACTCTGTATGCAGAGTATGCGATTGTGTGTGTTACACTCTTCATGTGTGTGTGTGTTACACTCTGAGTCACACTGCGTGTGTGTGTGTTACACTCTGTGTGGGAGTGTGTGTGTTACACTCTGTGGGCAGAGTGTGCGACTGTGTGTGTTACACTCTTCGTGTGTGTGTTACACTCTGAGTCACACTGCGTGTGTGTGTTACATGCTGCATGTGTGTGTTACACACTGTGTGTGTTACACTCTGCATGTGTGTGTGTTACACTCTGTGTACGAGTGTGTGTGCGTTACACTCTGTGTGCAGAGTGTGCGACTGTGTGTGTTACACACTGCATGTGTATGTGTTACACTCTGTGTGTGTTACACTCTGTGTGTGACTGTGCTTTACACTCTGTGTGTGAGTGTGTGTGTTACACTCTGTGTGAAAGTGTGTGTGTTACACTCTGCATGTGTGCTTTACACTCTGCATGTGACTGTGTGTTACACTCTGCATGTGTGTGTTACACTCTGCATGTGACTGTGTGTGTTACTTTTTTCATGTGTGTGTTACACTCTGCATGTGTGTGTTACACTCTGCGCGTGAGTGTGTGTTACACTCTGAGTGTGAGTGTGTGTTAAACTCTGTGTGTGTGTTACACTCTGTGTGCCAGTGTGTGTAACACTCTGTGTGTGTTACACTCTGCATGTGTGTGTTACACTCTGCGTGTGACTGTGTGTGTTACACTCTGAGTCACACTCTGCATGTGTGTGTTACACTCTGCGTGTGACTGTGTGTGTTACTCTCGGAGTCACACTCTGCATGTGTGTTACACTCTGTGTGTGTGTTACACTCTGCGCGTGAGTGTGTGTTACACTCTGAGTGTGAGTGTGTGTTAAACTCTGTGCGTGTGTTACACTCTGTGTGCCAGTGTGTGTAACACTCTGTGTGTGTTACACTCTGCATGTGACTGTGTGTGTTACACTCTGAGTCACACTCTGCATGTGTGTTACACTCTGTGTGTGTGTTACACTCTGCGCGTGAGTGTGTGTTGCACTCTGAGTGTGAGTGTGTGTTAAACTCTGTGTGTGTGTTACACTCTGTGTGCCAGTGTGTGTAACACTCTGTGTGTGTTACACTCTGCATGTGTGTGTTACACTCTGCATGTGACTGTGTGTGTGTTACACTCTGAGTCACTCTCTGCATGTGTGTTACACTCTGTGTGTGTTACACTCTGCGCGTGAGTGTGTGTTGCACTCTGAGTGTGAGTGTGTGTTAAACTCTGTGTGTGTGTTACACTCTGTGTGCCAGTGTGTGTAACACTCTGTGTGTGTTACACTCTGCATGTGTGTGTGTTACACTCTGCATGTGTGTGTTACACTCTGCATGTGACTGTGTGTGTTGCACTCTGAGTCACACTCTGCATGTGTGTTACACTCTGTGTGTGTTACACTCTGCTCGTGAGTGTGTGTTACACTCTGAGTGTGAGTGTTTGTTAAACTCTATGCGTGTGTTACACTCTGTGTGCCAGTGTGTGTAACACTCTGTGTGTGTTACACTCTGCGTGTGAGTGTGTGTGTTACACTCTGTGTGCAGAGTGTGCAACTGTGTGTGTTACACTCTTCATGTGTGTGTGTGTTACACTCTGAGTCACACTGTGTGTGTGTTACACTCTGTGTGCAGAGTGTGCAACTGTGTGTGTTACACTCTGAGTCACACTGTGTGTGTGTTACACTCTGTGTGCCGAGTGTGCGACTGTGTGTGTTACACTCTGTGTGTGTGTTACACTCTGTCTGAGTCACACTCTGCTTGTGTTACACTCTGTGTGTTTTACACTCTGCATGTGTGTGTTACACTCTCTGAGTCACACTCTGAATGTGTGTTACACTCTGTGTGTGTTACACTCTGCGTGTGAGTGTGTGTTACACTCTGTGTGTGAGTGTGTTAAACTCTGTGTGTGTTACACTCTGTGTGCCAGTGTGTGTTACACTCTGCGTGTGAGCGTGTGTGTTACACTCTGTGTGCAGAGTGTGCGACTGTGTGTTACACTCTTCATGTGTGTGTGTTACACTCTGAGTCACACTACGTGTGTGTGTGTGTTACACTCTGAGTCACACTACATGTGTGTGTGTGTGTTACACTCTGAGTCACACTACGTGTGTGTGTGTTACACTCTGCGTGTGACTGTGTGTTACACTCTGTGTGCAAGTGTGTGCTACACTCTGTGTGCGACTGTGTGTGTTACACTCTGCATGTGTGTGTTACACTCTCTGTGTGTGTGTTACACTCTGCATGTGTGTGTTACATTCAGAGTCACACTGTATGTGCTTGTTACACTCTGTGTGCAGAGTGTGCAACTGTGTGTTACACTCTGTGTGTGTGTTACACTTTGTCTGATTCACACTCTGCATGTGTGTGTTACACTCTGTCTGAGTCACACTCTGCATGTGTGTGTTACACTCTACATGTGTGTGTGTGTTACACTCTATCTGTCACACACTGTGTGTGTAACATTCTGCGTGTGAGTGTGTGTGTGTTACACTCTGTGTGTGAGTGTGTGTGTGTTACCTTCTGTGTGTTACACTCTGCATGTGTGTGTGTTACACTCTGTACGTGTGTGTGTTAAACTCTGCATGTGTGTGTTACACTCTTTGTGCGACAGTGTGTGTTACATTCTGCATGTGCGAGTGTGTGTGTGTGTGTTACACTCTGCGTGTGAATGTGTGTGTTACATTCTGCATGTGAGTGTGTCTGTGTTACACTCTGTGCGTTACACTCTGCATGTGTGTGTTACAATCTGCATGTGTGTGTGTGTGTTATACTCTGCGTGTGAGTGTGTGTTACACTCTGCATGTGTGTTTCTTGTGTGTGTGTCTTACACTCTGCATGTGTGTGGTACACTCTGCATGTGAGTGTGTGTGTTACATTCTGCATGTGAGTGTGTCTGTGTTACACTCTGTGTGTTACACTCTGCATGTGTGTGTTACAATCTGCATGTGTGTGTGTGTGTGTGTGTGTTACACTCTGCGTGTGTGTTTGTTGTGTGTGTTACACTCTGCATGTGTGTGGTACACTCTGCATGTGAGTGTGTGTGTTACACTCTGTGTGTGAGTGTGTGTGTTATACTGTGTGTGTTACACTCTGCATGTGTGTGTGTGTGTGTTACACTCTGTGTCTGAGTGCGTGTGTGTTACACTCTGTGTGTGAGTGTGTGTGTTAGGCTCTGTGTCTGATTGTGTGTGTTACACTCTGCATCTGAGTGAGTGTTACACTCTGTGTGTTATACTCTGCATGTGTGTGTGTTGCACTATGTGTGTGAGTGTGTGTGTTACACTCTGCATGTAAGTGTGTGTTACACTCTGTGTGCCAGTGTGTGTTACACTCTGTGTGTGTTACACTCTGCGTGTGTGTTACACTCTGCATGTGAGTGTGGGTGTGTTACACTCTGTGTGTGAGTGTGTACTTTACACTCTGCATGTGTGTTACATGCTGCATGTGAGTGTGTGTATTACACTCTGTGTGTGTTACACTCTGTGAGTGTGTGTGTGTTACACTCTGCATTTGAGCGTGTGTGTATGTTTTACACTCTATGTGTGTTAAACTCTGTGTGTGTGTCACACAATGTGTGTGTTACAATCTTCGTGTGTGTGTGTGTGTGTGTGTGTGTGTGTTACATTCTGTGTGTGAGTTTGTGTGTTTTACACTCTGCATGTGAGCAAGTGTGTGTGTGTGTTACACTCTACATGTGAGTGTATGTGTGCTGCACTCTGCAATTGAGTGTGTGTGTGTTATATTGTGAGTGTGTGTTATACTGTGGGGGTGTGGGGTGTTACACTGAGTGTGTGTTATGCTGTGTGTGTTATGCTGTGTGCATGTGTGTTACACTCTGCGTGTGTGTGTTCTACTGTGTGTAAATGTGTGTTATACTGTGTGTATCTTATACTGTGTGTGTGTTACACTGTATGTGTGTTATACCATGTGTGTGTGTGTGTGTGTGTGTATGTGTTAGAGTATGAATGTGTCTTACACTCTATATATTTGCTATAATATGTGTTACACTGTGAGTGTTATACTGCATGTATTACATACTTTGTGTGTGTGTTTACTGTGTATGTCATACTGTGTGGCTTTTATTGTATTTGTTAGTGTGTGTGTGTTTACTGTGTATGTCATACTGTGTGGCTTTTATTGTATTTGTTAGTGTGTGTGTGTGTGTGTGTGTGTGTGTGTGTGTGTGTGTGTTTACTGTGTATGTCATACTGTGTGGCTTTTATTGTATTTGTTAGTGTGTGTGTGTGTGTGTTTACTGTGTATGTCATACTGTGTGTCTTTTATTGTATTTGTTAGTGTGTGTGTTAGGCTGTGTGTGTTAGACTGCTCATGTTATACTGTGTTAAACTGCGTGTGTGTTGTTTTCTATGTGTAAGTGTGTTATACTGTTTGTACGCTATACTGTGTGTTATACCTTGTGTCTGTGTGTCTGTGTTAATTTGTATTTGTATGTGTGCATGAAAAAGTATGTATGTAAGTCCAGTGCATGCCTTAATCCAGAGGAAAAAAAAACAATTGAAGTCCATTTCCAATTTCGCCCTAAATGTGTAAAATAAATTCCTTCCTGTCTCCAAATGGCAGTCACATATTTCCCTGGATCAACATCCTATCAGCATTGAAGACAAGTGTCAAAATTATCAATTTGGTTCTGTGCTAGGTATCCATTGATTTTTAGAAAACAGTTACATTATCTGTAAGCACTACATCCAGAGGCAAATATTATTATAACATTACTGCCCTTACTGAAAAAATGCCTGATGCCTTTCCTTCAGTCTTGTTGGATGAACAATAGTTCATTGTACTGACCTTGAATATAAGTGTAAATAGCAATCATATTCCCCTTAAACGTCTCTTCTCTAATACATGTGTAAATGGTAATCATATCCCCCCTTACACGTCTCTTCTCTAATGTATGTGTAAATGGTAATCATATCACCCCTTACACGTCTCTTCTCTAATATATGTGTAAATGGTGATCATATTGCCCCTTACACGTCTCTTCTCTAATATAAGTGTAAATGGTAATCATATCACCCCTTACACGTCTCTTCTCGAATATATGTGTAAATGGTAATCATATCGCCCCTTACACGTCTCTTCTCTAATGTATGTGTAAATGGTATCATATCCCCCTTACACATCTCTTCTCTAATATATGTGTAAATAGTAATCATATCTCCCCTTACACATCTCTTCTCTAATATATGTGTAAATAGTAGTGTTGAGCGAGCATGCTCGGCCGAAGCTCGGTTCGGCTCGAGCATCGCTCTCTCTCTAATATATGTGTAAATGGTGATCATATCGCCCCTTACACGTCTCTTCTCGAATATATGTGTAAATGGTAATCATATCGCCCCTTACACGTCTCTTCTCTAATGTATGTGTAAATGGTATCATATGACCCCTTACACGTCTCTTCTCTAATATATGTGTAAATGGTGATCATATCGCCCCTTACACGTCTCTTCTCGAATATGTGTGTAAATGGTAATCATATCGCCCCTTACAAGTCTCTTCTCTAATGTATGTGTAAATGGTATCATATCACCCCTTACATGTCTCTTCTCTAATATATGTGTAAATGGTGATCATATCGCCCCTTACACGTCTCTTCTCTAATATAAGTGTAAATGGTAATCATATCCCCCCTTACACATCTCTTCTCTAATGTATGTGTAAATGGTAATCATATCCCCCTTACACGTCTCTTCTCTAATATATGTGTAAATGGTAATCATATCCCCCTTACACGTCTCTTCTCTAATGTATGTGTAAATGGTAATCATATCACTCCTTACACGTCTCTTCTCTAATATATGTGTAAATGGTAATCATATCGCCCCTTACACCTCTCTTCTCTAATATAAGTGTAAGTGGTAATCATATCATCCCTTACACATCTCTTCTCTAATATAAGTGTAAATGGTATCATATCACCCCTTACATGTCTCTTCTCTAATATATGTGTGTAAATGGTAATCATATTGCCCCTTACACGTCTCTTCTCTAATGTATGTGTAAATGGTAATCATATCACCCCTTACATGTCTCTTCTCTAATATAAGTGTAAATGGTATCATATCACCCCTTACATGTCTCTTCTCGAATATATGTGTAAATGGTAATCATATCGCCCCTTACACGTCTCTTCTCTAATGTATGTGTAAATGGTATCATATGACCCCTTACACGTCTCTTCTCTAATATATGTGTAAATGGTGATCATATCGCCCCTTACACGTCTCTTCTCGAATATGTGTGTAAATGGTAATCATATCGCCCCTTACAAGTCTCTTCTCTAATGTATGTGTAAATGGTATCATATCACCCCTTACATGTCTCTTCTCTAATATATGTGTAAATGGTGATCATATCGCCCCTTACACGTCTCTTCTCTAATATAAGTGTAAATGGTAATCATATCCCCCCTTACACATCTCTTCTCTAATGTATGTGTAAATGGTAATCATATCCCCCTTACACGTCTCTTCTCTAATATATGTGTAAATGGTAATCATATCCCCCTTACACGTCTCTTCTCTAATGTATGTGTAAATGGTAATCATATCACTCCTTACACGTCTCTTCTCTAATATATGTGTAAATGGTAATCATATCGCCCCTTACACCTCTCTTCTCTAATATAAGTGTAAGTGGTAATCATATCATCCCTTACACATCTCTTCTCTAATATAAGTGTAAATGGTATCATATCACCCCTTACATGTCTCTTCTCTAATATATGTGTGTAAATGGTAATCATATTGCCCCTTACACGTCTCTTCTCTAATGTATGTGTAAATGGTAATCATATCACCCCTTACATGTCTCTTCTCTAATATAAGTGTAAATGGTATCATATCACCCCTTACATGTCTCTTCTCTAATATATGTGTGTAAATGGTAATCATATTGCCCCTTACACGTCTCTTCTCTAATGTATGTGTAAATGGTAATCATATCACCCCTTATACGTCTCTTCTTTAATATATGTGTGAATGGTAATCATATCACTCCTTAGACTTCTCTTCTCTAATATATGTGTAAATGGAAATCATATCACCCCTTACACATCTCTTCTCTAAGATATGTGTAAATGGTATCATATCACCCCTTACATGTCTCTTCTTTAATATATGTGTAAATGGTGATCATATCGCCCCTTACACGTCTCTTCTCGAATATATGTGTAAATGGTAATCATATCGCCCCTTACACGTCTCTTCTCTAATATAAGTGTAAATGGTAATCATATCACCCCTTACACGTCTCTTCTCTAATATATGTGTAAATGGTAATCATATCACCCCTTATACGTCTCTTCTGTAATATATGTGTAAATGGTGATCATATCACCCCTTAGACGTCTCTTCTCTAATATAAGTGTAAATGGTAATCATATCACCCCTTATACGTCTCTTCTGTAATATATGTGTAAATAGTAATCATATCCCCCCTTACACGTCTCTTCTCTAATACATGTGTAAATGGTAATCATATCCCCCTTACACGTCTCTTCTCTAATATATGTGTAAATAGTAATCATATCCCCCTTACACGTCTCTTCTCTAATATAAGTGTAAATGGTAATCATATGCCCCCTTACACGTCTCTTCTCTAATATATGTGTAAATGGTAATCATATCCCCCTTACACGTCTCTTCTCTAATATAAGTGTAAATAGTAATCATATCCCCCTTACATGTCTCTTCTCTAATATATGTGTAAATGGTAATCATATCACACCTTACACGTCTTTTCTCTAATATATATGTAAATGGTAATCATATCACCCCTTACACGTCTCTTCTCTAATATAAGTGTAAATGGTATCATATCACCCCTTACACATCTCTTCTCTAATATAAGTGTAAATGGTAATCATATCCCCCTTACACGTCTCTTCTCTAATATCAGTGTAAATAGTAATCATATCACCCCTTACACGTCTCTTCTCTAATATATGTGTAAATGGTAATCATATCGCCCCCTAACACATCTCTTCTCTAATATACGTGTAAATGGTAATGATATCACCTTTACACGTCTCTTCTCTAATATATGTGTAAATGGTAATTATATCGCCCCTTACACGTCTCTTCTATATATATAAAAGAATACTTTGTGCCTGCCAAAACACACCCAGGGGAGGCAGAAAGGAGGAGATACTGCTCCCATTGGATGAAGGCCACTGCTATTGGTGTGATAATCATGCATGGAGTTGGCCCGCCCCCACTATGCAGCCCGTCCACCAATATCAAAGTCATAAAAAACCAAAATGGATGCCACTTGCTCCTACACCACAGACAAACACACATGCCCCACTCACACAGCACCAAACACACACACACCCCACTCATACAGTACCAAACACACACACATGCCCCACTCACACAGCACCAAACACACACACATGCCCCACTCACACACACAGCACCACACACACGTGCCCCTCTCTCACACACACACAATTACTCACTCTGAGTCCCAGTGGCCTCAGCAGGACCTGTAGTACAGCCACTGAAGCTGCAGCACCAGTGGAACAAAATGGCACTCAAAGGGTTAAGGTAGGCCCTCATTGCTGAATTATTTCTTGCCTGTCATCATTTGCCATGCAAGACACAGGACAGGCAGCCATCAGGTACACACAACCCACTGACTGCCACAGGGTTGTTTATCAAGTTTTACCCCTCAGGGAGTGTGTTCAAACCCCTCACACTGTAAACTTGCATTTCCCTCCCACTTCTCCTCCTTCCCCAGCCTATTACTAACACTTTTTCCATATTTATATTAAGCTCTGCACCCTACTTGCGATTAAGCCCCGCACACTTTTAGCCCAGATTGCCCCATTTGTCTCTCCACATCAGCACCACATAAATCCCCTCCAGAGACAACACAAATCAAAGTTACCAGGTATGAATACACTTCCCACTGCTATTTAACTCTGACATGCCTCTCTATAACTTAACCCTTTGAGTGCCAGAGGGGTGCACTCAAAGGGTTATGTTGCATGTGTGTTTGTGTACATCTCTGTCACATATGTGTGTCTGTGTGCATGTCTGGTGTGTCTCTGTGTGTGTTCATGTCTTTTGCATGTCTCTGCCGCTCACTATGTGTATGTGTCTGCCTGTGTGTTGCATATGTCTGTGTTTATCTGTGTGTCTACATTTCACACACGTGCGCCCAACAGTCATAACATGATGGGCAACACCGTCCCACATTGCTAGTGTAAATATATAAGTGAGAATACCTGCATCCCCTGCCACACACACCCAGGGGAGGCTGTAAGGAAGAGTTAGACCGCCCCCCAACATCAATCTTAACCCTTTGCGTTCCAGAGGGGTACGCATACATTGCAAAGCAATGTGTTGCGTACCTCTCTGGCACTCAAAGAGTTAACCCTCTCCTCCACAACTCACCTACTGCTACATCACTTCTCTCAACTTACAACTCCTACAGTAAACATCTCATGGCACAATAATATAACCCACCAACCAGCAGCTCCCATTTTGCTGGGGAGCCACACATTGATCACTTCTTTCAAAGAGCATAAAAACTTCTGTTTCCACCCCCTGTCCCATAATGCACTGGGACATTCAGCGGCAGATTGGAGTCAGGTGAGTGGAGTCAGCTGGGGAATAGGTTAGAACTCACTGATCTTCAGTTTCCATGGTAAGAAAAGGGGCTGATGGACTCACTTTGTTTCAATTTAACCCTTTGAGTGCTGTTGTAATGCCTTGGATGCCTCTCTGGCATTCAGAGGGTTAACCCCATTAACCCTTGGAGTACCAGAGATGATATGCAGCACATTGCTGTGCTTACCTCTGTCACTCAAAGGGTTAATATCTGTTTGGAAAGCTTCCACATTTGGGTATTGTGCAGCCCACTCCTTCCTCACAAGCTGCCCACAGGGATACATTGATTTCAATGAGACTATTAACTCCATGAATGCTACAGACAATGCAAACACATTGCCAAAGCAACACGTTGGGGACCATTGTAGCATTCAAGGGGTTAAAGCCCCATTTATGTCAACACGATTTTCCTGAATTTTCAATTCACCCTATGGTGTCAGTTTTTTTTAGTTGCACCCTTTATCTTGATACATAAGGCCCATACAGTTATACTCTTACACCATTAATCTAAACCCATTTATACTTTTGGCTCTTGCAGCAGCTGACTGTGCACTGTGATCTGTGAGGCTGATGCACTAACACAAAGAGGAACAATTCATCTGTACCATACAGAACAAATACAATGCTTTGCTGATCTCTCTAGCGTTGAAGATGTTAAAACACCCATTTAAATAAATGGTTATTGTTCCCTGTGCTGCTGTTACTTTTCCACAAAATTCCACCACTTTACTTAGTATATGAGCCTTCCTGTTTTGAAGCCTATTAGCTGTTAGGGGTCCCTGTATTGATCCCTTGCCTACGGCCCATGGACATATAATCCGGTTCTGTCCCAGCCGACCACCACGGCCCACTAATGCAAAGAGCGCCCAACATGTGTCACTTAACACTTTCACTGCCAGAGGAGTATACAACTCATTACACAGCAATGTGTTGCGTACCTCTCTCACACTCAGAGTTAAAGTGCTTCACTCCAACCAACTGCTACACTAGGTCTGTATAATGCAGTAACCCTACAGCCCTGTATTTCATGTCTACTTCACTGTCTATGTATAGTCATTTCTCCCCCTCACCCATTACTTTACTTTAACACTTCACTGTCCCTCTTCTCCTCGATCTCTCATCTCCTCCTCCCTTGTCACCCCCACTCACCTATCCCCTTGCCATTCATCCATAGTCCCAATCTCGCCATTTTACTCCCACATCACTATTACATTATCTATCACTGCATCTGCCACTTAACTCTCTGTCTGCCAACCTAGTTCTTCAAATGTACTGCAGTATCCACTGCTGTAATCTAAATTATTCCTTTACTCACAAACATCTTCTCACTGTGACCTTCACCAAGTACATAGCACACTCACTTCAACTGTAAGGATACAGGGCCTTATTCACCAAGTAACACAGCACGCTCACTTCAACTGTAAGGATACAGGGCCTTATTCACCAAGTAATACAGCACACTCACTTCAACTGTAAGGATATAGGGTCTTATTCATCAAGTAACACAGCACACTAACTTCAACTGTAAGGATACAGGGCCTTATTCACCAAGTAACACAGCACACTCACTTCAACTGTAAGGACCACTCTGGGGTCGTAGGTTGGGGGGAAACGGACCTGTCTGGTTTGTCTTAGTTTTGTAGCTCCCCTGCCCATTGGCTCACAATCCAAGCCCAGCTCTCACGTCCCCTCACCCCTCCCAGTTCCATTGTTCTATTATGCTGTGTTTGTATAAAAGATGCTGTTGAATTCAATAAAGGTGTTCATGTTGGGAGCAAGCAGTCTCCATGTATCGTGTTTGCCTGGATGGTTTACAGGATCCATTCTGATCCCCATGCTACGAGGAGCTAAGAGCTATTCACTATTCGTTCCTTTGAGTCCCGATCTTCGATCTCCTCGAACCTTCGGACGGCAGCGCTCAACGGGAATTCGGTGTTCGAGCCAACGACCATTCGAAATACCCGGTTCAGTCTCAGAGGTGGCTGTCCCTGGAGAAGCAATGGTGTGTCGACCACGAAGGGCTTCAGCTCACCGGGTGTTCGACGGAGGTTATCCAACCTCGAGATCAGAGAATCCGGGAACAATGGCCCAGGGCTTCCTGGCTACCTGGGTTACCATTACCCTTACACTTCTCTTTTCTAATATAAGTGTAAATAGTAATCATATCCCCCCTTACACGTCTCTTCTCTAATATAAGTGTAAATGGTAATCATATCCCCCCCTTACACATCTCTTCTCTAAGTGTAAATGGTAATCATATCACCCCTTACACCTCTCTTCTCTAATATAAGTGTAAATAGTAATCATATCCCCCTTACACATCTCTTCTCTAATATAAGTGTAAATGGTAATCATATCCCCCCTTACACGTCTCTTCTCTAATATAAGTGTAAATGGTAATCATATCCCCCCTTACACGTCTCTTCTCTAATATAAGTGTAAATGGTAATCATATCACCCCTTACATGTCTCTTCTCTAATATATGTGTAAATGGTAATCATATCCCCCTTACACCTCTCTTCTCTAATATAAGTGTAAATAGTAATCATATCCCCCTTACACATCTCTTCTCTAATATAAGTGTAAATGGTAATCATATCCCCCCTTACACGTCTCTTCTCTAATATAAGTTTAAATGGTAATCATATCCCCCCTTACACGTCTCTTCTCTAATATAAGTGTAAATGGTAATCATATCCCCCCCTTACACGTCTCTTCTCTAATATAAGTGTATATGGTAATCATATCCCCCCTTACACGTCTCTTCTCTAATATAAGTGTAAATAGTAATCATATCACCCCTTACACATCTCTTCTCTAATATAAGTGTAAATGGTATCTTATCCCCCTTACACCTCTCTTCTCTAATATAAGTGTAAATGGTAATCATATCTCCCTTACATGTCTCTTCTCTAATATATGTGTAAATGGTAATCATATCACCCCTTACACATCTCTTCTCTAATATAAGTGTAAATAGTAATCATATCACCCCTTACACGTCTCTTCTCTAATATAAGTGTAAATGGTAATCCTATCACCCCTTACACCTCTCTTCTCTAATATATGTGTAAATAGTAATCATATCCCCCCTTACACGTCTCTTCTCTAATATATGTGTAAATGGTATCATATCCCTCTTACACGTCTCTTCTCTAATATAAGTGTAAATGGTATCATATCCCCCTTACACGTCTCTTCTCTAATATAAGTGTAAATAGTAATCATATCCCCCTTACACATCTCTTCTCTAATATAAGTGTAAATGGTAATCATATCACCCCTTACATCTCTCTTCTCTAATATATGTGTAAATGGTAATCATATCACCCCTTACACATCTCTTCTCTAATATAAGTGTAAATGGTAATCATATCGGCCCTTACACCTCTCTTCTCTAATATAAGTGTAAATGGTAATCATATCCCCCCTTACACGTCTCTTCTCTAATATAAGTGTAAATAGTAATCATATCCCCCCCTTACACATCTCTTCTCTAATATAAGTGTAAATGGTAATCATATCTCCCCTTACACGTCTCTTCTCTAATATATGTGTAAATAGTAATCATATCTCCCCTTACACGTCTCTTCTCTAATATATGTGTAAATGGTAATCATATCACCCTTACACCTCTCTTCTCTAATATAAGTGTAAATGGTAATCATATCTCCCCTTACACGTCTCTTCTCTAATATAAGTGTAAATGGTAATCATATCCCCCCTTACACGTCTCTTCTCTAATATAAGTGTAAATGGTAATCATATCCCCCTTACACCTCTCTTCTCTAATATATGTGTAAATGGTAATTATATCCCCCTTACACGTCTCTTCTCTAATATAAGTGTAAATGATATCATATCCCCCTTACACGTCTCTTCTCTAATATATGTGTAAATGGTAATTAGATCCCCCTTACACGTCTTTTCTCTAATGTATGTGTAAATGGTAATCATATCCTCCTTACACTTCTCTTATCTAATATAAGTGTAAATGGTAATCATATCTCCCCTTACACATCTCTTCTCTAATATAAGTGTAAATGGTAATCATATCCCCCCTTACACGTCTCTTCTCTAATATATGTGTAAATGGTAATCATATCCCCCTTACACTTCTCTTATCTAATATAAGTGTAAATGGTAATCATATCTCCCCTTACACATCTCTTCTCTAATATAAGTGTTAATGGTAATCATATCCCCCCTTACACATCTCTTCTCTAATATAAGTGTAAATAGTAATCATATCCCCCTTACATGTCTCTTCTCTAATATAAGTGTAAATAGTAATCATATCACACCTTACACGTCTCTTCTCTAATATATGTGTAAATGGTAATCATATCACCCTTACACGTCTCTTCTCTAATATATGTGTAAATGGTAATCATATCGCCCCTTACACATCTCTTCTCTAATATATGTGTAAATGGTAATTATATCCTCCTTACACGTCTCTTCTCTAATATATGTGTAAATAGTAATCATATCACCCCTTACACCTCTCTTCTCTAATATAAGTGTAAATAGTAATCATATCACCCCTTACACGTCTCCTCTCTAATATAAGTGTAAATAGTAATCATATCCCCCCTTACACCTCTCTTCTCTAATATAAGTGTAAATGGTAACCATATCACCCCTTACATCTCTCTTCTCTAATATATGTGTAAATGGTAATCATATCGGCCCTTACACCTCTCTTCTCTAATATAAGTGTAAATGGTAATCATATCCCCCCTTACACGTCTCTTCTCTAATATACGTGTAAATGGTAATCATATCGGCCCTTACACCTCTCTTCTCTAATATAAGTGTAAATGGTAATCATATCCCCCCTTACACGTCTCTTCTCTAATATAAGTGTAAATGGTAATCATATCCCCCTTACACCTCTCTTCTCTAATATATGTGTAAATGGTAATCATATCCCCCTTACACATCTCTTCTCTAATATATGTGTAAATAGTAATCATATCACCCCTTACACGTCTCTTCTCTAATATAAGTGTAAATGGTAATCATATCTCCCCTTACACCTCTCTTCTCTAATATATGTGTAAATGGTAATCATATCACCCCTTAGACATCTCTTCTCTAATATAAGTGTAAATGGTAATCATATCCCCCTTACACGTCTCTTCTCTAATATAAGTGTAAATAGTAATCATATCCCCCTTACACGTCTCTTCTCTAATATAAGTGTAAATGGTAATCATATCACCCCTTACACGTCTCTTCTCTAATATATGTGTAAATGGTAATCGTATCCCCCCTTACATTTCTCTTCTCTAATATATGTGTAAATAGTAATCATATCCCCCCTTACACATCTCTTCTCTAATATAAGTGTAAATGGTATCATATCACCCCTTACACGTCTCTTCTCTAATATATGTGTAAATGGTAATCGTATCCCCCCTTACATTTCTCTTCTCTAATATATGTGTAAAGAGTAATCATATCACCCCTTAGACATCTCTTCTCTAATATAAGTGTAAATGGTAATCATATCCCCCTTACACGTCTCTTCTCTAATATAAGTGTAAATAGTAATCATATCCCCCTTACACGTCTCTTCTCTAATATAAGTGTAAATGGTATCATATCACCCCTTACACGTCTCTTCTCTAATATAAGTGTAAATAGTAAAGATGAGCGAGCACCCCGATGCTCGGGTGCTCGGGTGCTCTGACCGAGCACCCCCTGATGCTCGAGTGCTCGGCCGAGCACCCGAGCCCCATTCAAATGAATGGGAGCACTCGAGCATTAAACCAGGCACCCCCTGCTCTGATGAGCGGAGGGTGCCTGGTCAATGTCCCCCTTCATCTCCGCTATGCCCCTCTTCCACAATGTCCCCCTTCATCTCCTATGCCATAGCGGAGATGAAGGGGGACATTGTGGAAGAGGGGCATAGCGGAGATGAAGGGGGACATTGTGGAAGAGGGGCATAGAGTCTATGCCCCTCTTCCATAATGTCCCCCTTCATCTCCGCAATGCCCCCTTCATCTCCGCAATGCCCCCGTACCTCCATTCCCTGGTGGTCCAGCGGAGCGTCTTCGGATCTGTGCCTCTTCCGGCACAGATCCTCTTCACCCGAGCATGTCGGGCGAGCACATGGCGGTACTCGTACGAGTACCGCCATGTGCAGAGCAGAGCGATGCTCGAGCCGATCCGAGCATCGGCCGAGCACGCTCGCTCAACACTAGTAAATAGTAATCATATCACCCTTACACCTCTCTTCTCTAATATAAGTGTAAATAGTAATCATATCACCTCTTACACCTCTCTTCTCTAATATAAGTGTAAATGGTAATCATATCACCCCTTACACCTCTCTTCTCTAATATAAGTGTAAATGGTAATCATATCCCCCCTTACACGTCTCTTCTCTAATATAAGTGTAAATGGTAATCATATCACCCCTTAGACGTCTCTTCTCTAAGTGTAAATGGTAATCATATCACCCCTTACACCTCTCTTCTCTAATATAAGTGTAAATGGTAATCATATCCCCCTTACACGTCTCTTCTCTAATATAAGTGTAAATGGTAATCATATCCCCCCTTACACGTCTCTTCTCTAATGTATGTGTAAATGGTAATCATATCCCCCTTACACGTCTCTTCTCTAATATAAGTGTAAATGGTAATCATATCCCCCTTACACATCTCTTCTCTAATATACATGTAAATGTTAATGATATCACCCTTACACGTCTGTTCTCTAATATAAGTGTAAATAGTAATCATATCTCTCAAGTAAAGTTGGTTTCATGATAGCCCTGCTGACTGGCAGAGCATTGGCATAGGCCAATCAGTTATGGGAGAATGCAAAACCCTGCACAAAGAATTTTAGAGAATTTGTGCAGTCATTTCGAAGAGTGTCCAAGCTTCCTGGTAGAACCACCTCTGCTGCTAAATGCCTTATGGAGATAGAGCAGGGTAGGCGTACGGGGGGCGATTATGCCATTGAATTTCGCACCTTGGCAGCAGAGGTAGGGTGGAACAACGAGGCATTGTTGGCAGCCTTTGCTCAGGGCCTGAGTGATCAGATTAAAGATGAGATTGCAGCGAAAGAATTGCCCACTGATCTAGATGACTATATTGAGTATGTTATCCTAATTGACACCCGGATCCGTGAGAGACTAATGGCCAAAGACCACAGGCTACGGTAAAAAAATAATGGATCTAACAGTACATTTTGCCCACCCATCCCTCCCTTGGCATCTAAGCATAATGAACAGTTACGGGAACCAGGTGAACCTATGCAATTAGGCTTCACTAGTAGTGATGAGCGAGCATGCTCGGCCGAAGCTCGGTTCGGCTCGAACATCGCTCTGCTCGGCACATGGCGGTACTCGTACGAGTACCGCATGTGCTCGCCCGCCATGTTCGGGTCTCCTCCCCGCACGTTTCGCGGCTGCTGCGCAGCCAATAAACGTGCGGGGAGGCTCTGACATCAGTGTAATGCCAGCAGCCATGTTGGCTGCTGGCATTACACTGATTGGCTGGCCAGAACCCGTGATCGGGTGCTGTATAGCACCCGACGCGCGAGTTCGGCTCATTCTTAGCCAGGGAGAGATGCGCTTAGGCAGGGAAAGTCAGTGTAGGGAGAATAAAATTGTTGAAACTCTTTCAAGACCCAAAAGTCCTTTTTAGGACTGTTGTGTGTGGGTGCAGCATTTATATTTTGTTTGGGGGGGCACAATTTCCTTTTTTTTGTGGGGGGGGATATTTATAAGGTGACATATAATACTAGATGCACAGGAAGTCAGTGTAGGGAGAATAAAATTGTTGAAACTCTTTCAAGACCCAAAAGTCCTTTTTAGGACTGTTGTGTGTGGGGGCAGCATTTATATTTTGTTTGGGGGGGCACAATTTCCTTTTTTTTGTGGGGGGGATATTTATAAGGTGACATATAATACTAGATGCACAGGAAGTCAGTGTAGGGAGAATAAAATTGTTGAAACTCTTTCAAGACCCAAAAGTCCTTTTTAGGACTGTTGTGTGTGGGGGCAGCATTTAAGTTTTTTGGGGGGTGGCAGAATTTCATTTTTTTGTGGGGGGGGACATGTTCTAAGGTGACATTGTACTAGGTGCACAGGGACAAATATTTCACAGTGCAGTGACAAGCTGACATATTCTGTTAGGTGCACAGGGCCAATGATTTTACAACGCAACGACAAAAAGGGCCATTTTAAACGTGTGCCTAGCCATAGATTATTGTCACATTCTGTTTAGTGTGCAAATTCACAAATTAACGTCACATATTCCGTTCACTGTGCCTAGCCGCAGATTAGCGTCACATTCTGTTTCGTGTGCCTAGCCGCAGATTAGCGTCACATATTGTTTAGTGTGCCTAGCCGCAGATTAGCGTCACATATTGTTTAGTGTGCCTAGCCGCAGATTAGCGTCACATTCTGTTTCGTGTGCCTAGCCGCAGATTACCGTCATATATTCCGTTTAATATGAAGAAGGCGGGTAAAAAGGGAAGGGGAAGTGGACGTGATCCTGATAGTTCAAGTAAATATACAGCAAATACTGTTTGGTAACAATTTTTCGCCTAAAATCGTTTTTATCTTCCTTTTTGTGTGTTTTACGGTCAGTCTGTAAAAATGGCGTACTACGGGCGAAACATCGTTCCCAGCAGCGACGTTGGAGTCCAAGATGCATCCAGACATCCTCCCTATGCTGTCCCTGAACCATTTCTGTGGTGTTTCCATCATTTTCTGACCTTTTCCTATGAACCAGGCACCCTCCCCTCATCAGAGCAGGGGGTGCCTGGTGTAATGCTCGAGTCCTCCCATTGACTTCAATGGGGCTCGGGTGCTCGGCCGAGCACTCAAGCCTCTGGGGGCGCTCGGCCAGAGCACCCGAACACCCGAGCATCGGGGTGCTCGATCATCACTATTCACTAGGCTAACCAAGGAAGAGAGAATATATCGCAGAAAACAAGGGCTGTGCTTATATTGTGGCAAGAATGGGCACCTGCTAAGATCTTGTCCTGTACGTCCGGGAAACGAACACACCTAGGGTACCTTGGGGGACAGGCCCTAGATGGTGTTCAATTGTTCCCAGGTTTGGGCACACTGAAACCTACCATACAGGTGGTACTTTCTTGGGCAAAACGCTCAGTGGAGGTTTTGGCCCTGGTTGATTCTGGCGCAGCTGGGTATTTTATGGATAATACCTTTGCTGAATTGCATGGGATTCTGAGGATTGAGAGAGAGACCCCTCTCGCTATTGAAGCAATTGACAGCAGACCCTTAGAACCTGCACAGGTTACCTTTGAAACAATGCCGTTATCTGTGACTATTGGGGCACTTCACAAGGAGGAACAGCAGTTCCAACTTATCAATTCTCCTCTCCATGCAGTAATATTGGGATTTCCTTGGTTACAGTTGCATAATCCACAGTTCGAATGGCAAAACTGCAAAATCTCTGCTTGGTCTCAGTCTTGCATGGAGAATTGCGTCACCTACCTGGTTAAGATCTTGTGCACCTCCCCTTCACTGCCAGATGAGTACCAGCAGTTTGGTGATGTATTCAGTAAGGGAGAGGCTGTCACCTTACCCCAGCACAGATCTTATGACTGTAATATTGAATTGCCTCCGGGAGTGGTGCCCCCTAGGGGACGCACGTATCTGTTGTCTTGTTATGAGAACCAATCTGTGGAGGAATATATTTCTGATGCCCTTAAGAGAGGGATCATAAGGAAATCTACCTCTCCAGCCGGGGCCGGATTTTTTTTTTGTAAAAAAGAAAAATGGCGAGATGAGACCATGCATTGATTACCGTGGCTTTAACAAGTTAATGGCAAAAAACGCTTATCCGATACCACTCATCACCGAGCTATTTGACAGGCTCAAAGGTTCTTCTGTCTTCACCAAGTTGGACCTGCGTGCTGCGTATAATTTGATTCGGATCAGAGCTGGTGATGAGTGGAAAACTGCCTTTAACACGAGATCTGGGCACTATGAATATCTAGTCATTAGTGTTGAGCGAGCATGCTCGGCCGATGCTCGGATCGGCTCGAGCATCGCTCTGCTCGGCACATGGCGGTACTCGTACGAGTACCGCATGTGCTCGCCCGCCATGTTCGGGTCTCCTCCCCGCACGTTTTGCGGCTGCTGCGCAGCCAATAAACGTGCAGGGAGGCTCTGACATCGGTGTAATGCCAGCAGCCATGTTGGCTGCTGGCATTACACTGATTGGCTGGCCAGAACCCGTGGTCGGGTGCTGTATAGCACCTGACCATCGAGTTCGGCTCAGTCTGAGCCAGGGAGAGCTGAGGATAGGAAGGGAAAGGCAGTGTAGGGAGGAAAAAAAAAAATTGTGACAAAAAAGAACCAAAAGTCCTTTTTAGGACTACTGTGTGTGGGGGCAGCAGGTTATTTTGTGTGGGGGGAAAAAAACAAAAAAAAAAAAAAAAAAAAATATTCTGTTTAGTGTGAAAAGTTGCAGATTAGAGCACATTCTGTTTAGTGTGCACAGTTGCAGATTAGAGCACATTCTGTTTAGTGTGCAAAGTTGCAGATTAGAGCACATTCTGTTTAGTGTGCAAAGTTGCAGATTAGAGCACATTCTGTTTAGTGTGCAAAGTTGCAGATTAGAGCACATTCTGTTAAGTCTTCAAACTAAAATATCAAAGTCACATATTCCATTCAGTGTGCTTCGCCGCAGTTTAGCAGCACATTCTGTGTACTGTGCAGAGTTGCAGAATAGGAAGAAATACTGTTAAGTCTTCAAACTAAAATATCAAAGTCACATATTCCATTCAGTGTGCTTCGCCGCAGTTTAGCAGCCTATTCTGTGTACTGTGCAGAGTTGCAGAATAGGAAGAAATACTGTTAAGTTTTCAAACTCAAATATTAAAGTCACATATTCCATTCAGTGTGTTTCACCGCAGTTTAGCAGCCTATTCTGTGTACTCTGTACAGTTGCAGAATAATAAGAAATACTGTTAAGTTTTCAAACTCAAATATTAAAGTCACATATTCCATTCAGTGTGTTTCACCGCCGTTTAGCATCCTATTCTGTGTACTCTGCAGAGTTGCAGAATAATAAGAAATACTGTTAAGTTTTAAAACTCAAATATTAAAGTCACATATTCCATTCAGTGTGTTTCACCGCAGTTTAGCAGCCTATTCTGTGTACTGTGCAGAGTTGCAGAATAGGAAGAAATACTGTTAAGTCTTCAAACTAAAATATCAAAGTCACATATTCCATTCAGTGTGTTTCACCGCCGTTTAGCAGCCTATTCTGTGTACTGTGCAGAGTTGCAGAATAATAAGAAATACTGTTAAGTTTTCAAACTCAAATATTAAAGTCACATATTCTGTGTAAGATGAAGAAGGCGGGTAAAAAGGGACGGGGAAGTGGACGTGATCCTGAAAGTTCAGGGCGCGGGTCAGGACGCGGAGAAACTGTGCCTGGTGCCAGAGCACAAGAAAGAAAGACATCCACCATACCTAGCTTCATGTGTAATTTTACAGGGCGTCGCAGGACATCACTCTCGAGGTCCGACCACTGCGAACAGGTGGTCGGTTGGATGACAGCTGATACTGCTTCCAGTCGGTTAAGCACCACCCTGTCTTCCACCAAGTCCACTCTCAGTAGCCAAGAGTCTGGTCAACATAATCCTCACTCTGATCATCCTTCCTCCCACCATACACGGTCTGGTCAAAGAAGTGATCCCACACTGGGATATAGTGAGGAGCTCGTCTCATCACCAATCCTTCATTTGACCCTCTCTCCAAGCACGCTTGCAGAGGAACATGACATCTTGTGCCCTGATTCACAACCTCTAGAGGCTACCCAATCACAAGAAGATGACAGATGTGAACGGCATTTAAGGTCAAAGGAAGTAGTGGATGATGATGATGATGATGAGACACAGTTGCCATTAAATCAACCACTATTTCCGTCTCAAGACCTTGTTGAGGAGAATGTTATACAGTTGTCAATGACTGAGTATGTGGTGGGATCAAGACTTGAGGAGGATGATCAGAGTGAGGAAGTGGAGGAGGACTTGGTGGACGATGAGGTGACTGACCCCACCTGGGAAGGTGTAGAGCCGAGCGATGACAGCAGTCCTGAGGGTGAGCCATCTGCAGCACCGCAACAGGCTGGAAGAGGCAGTGGTGTGGCTACAGAAAGAAGGCGGACCGCACCAAACCGGCCCGCAAATGTTCCACGGAGCACCCCCTTGCGTAAATCTACCTTGCCAAGGGGTAGGTGTTCCGCGGTATGGCGTTTTTTTAAGGAAAGTGCGGACGACAAAAGAATTGTAGTTTGCAACCTGTGCCACACCAGAATGAGCCGAGGCATGAACACTAGAAACCTCACCACCACCAGCATGATCCGACACATGGCATCCAAGCACCGTAGTAAGTGGGAGGAACGCCTGGATCGCCCATCTGTGTCTGCAGGCCACACCACTGCCTCCTCTTCCCCTGTTTTCGGTGCCGGCCAATCGCCTGTCGAAGGCGCAGGCCCGCATACCTCCCGCCCTGCACCTGTAGCATCTGAAGCACCATCAGCGACCACATCCACTTCCCTGTCCCAGCACAGCGTCCAAATGTCGTTACCCCAGGCATTTGAGCGCAAGAGAAAGTACCCAGCCACCCACCCACAGGCCATAGCACTAACCTCACACCTTTCAAAATTACTGGCCATCGAAATGCTGCCATTTAGGCTTGTGGACACTGAGTCCTTCCGCAGCCTGATGGCAGCAGCTGTCCCTCGGTACGCGGTCCCCAGCCGCCACTACTTTTCCCGGTGTGCCATCCCCGCATTACACCACCATGTGTCCCGTAACATCACCCGTGCCCTGACCAACGCAGTTACTGGGAAGGTCCACTTAACGACTGACACATGGACAAGTGCTTGTGGCCAGGGACGCTACATTTCCCTGACGGCACACTGGGTGAATGTCGTGGAGGCTGGGAGCGACTCGGACCCTGGGATGGCACGGGTGCTACCCACGCCGAGGATTGCGGGCCCTACCTCCATCAGGGTTTCCACCAGCACCTACGTTATTGGCTCCTCCTCCTCCGTTTCCACCTCCGAATTCTCTACACACACCGCCACTCCCCCATCAGCCAGTAGCTGGAAGCAGTGTAGCACTGCAGTGGGGAAGCGTCAACAGGCCGTGCTGAAGCTGATCTGCCTTGGGGACAAACAGCACACGGCCTCAGAGCTGTTGCAGGGGATTAGTCACCAGACCGAGCAGTGGCTCTCGCCACTCAACCTGCAACCAGGCATGGTTGTGTGTGATAATGGGCGTAACTTGGTGGCGGCTTTGGAGCTCGGCAAGCTCACACACGTACCATGCCTAGCGCATGTATTTAATTTAGTGGTGCAGCGATTTCTAAAAACCTACCCCAATGTGCATGATCTCTTGACCAAGGTGCGCCGCGTGTGTGCACATTTCCGTAAGTCATCAACAGCTTCAGCCGGCCTGTTCAAGCTGCAGCAGCGCTTACAATTGCCAGCTCACCGGCTGCTGTGTGACGTGAGCACGCGCTGGAACTCCACCTTCCACATGTTGGCCCGGCTTTGTGAGCAGCAGAGGGCAGTAGTGGAGTACCAGCTGTTACACGGTCGTCGCCTCTCCGTTCAACTTCCTGTAATCAGAAGTGAGGAGTGGGAATGGATGTCAGACCTCTGCGAGGTTTTACGCAATTTTGAGGAATCGACACAGATGGTGAGCGGCGATAACGCTATTATCAGTGTAACCATCCCACTTCTGTGTCTACTGAAACGCTCGCTGCTCACAATTAAAACCGACGCTTTGCATGTGGAAGAGGTGGAAATGGGGGAGGAAGAGCTTACACAAGGTGATAGCCAGAGCACCCTCACTTCGTCTTCTCAGCGACAATTGGAGGAGGCGGAGGAGGAGGAGGAGGAGGAGGAGGAAGACACGGTTGCCTCCGCTACAGAGGGTAGCCATGGAACTTTAGTTCCATCTCTTCAGCGTGGGTGGGCAGAAGAGGAGGAAGAGGATGAGGATATTGAGAGTCATCCTCCTGGTGAGGACAGCGAAATCTTGCCTGTTGGTACTCTGGCACACATGGCTGACTTTATGTTAGGCTGCCTTTCCCGTGACCCACGCGTTGTACGCATTTTAGACAACACGGATTACTGGGTGTTCACCCTTCTGGACCCCCGCTACAAAGAGAATTTCTCATCTCTCATTCCTCCGGTGGAGAGGACAAGCAAAATGTTGCAATACCAGAAGGTTCTTGTCGAAAAATTGCTCCAAAATTTTCCATCTGACAACGCTGGCGGCAGAGTACGTGCTACCTTGGCCAACCGAGAAGGGGAGAAAAGGGGAGCACACAGCAGTTCCGAGAAAGGCAGGGCAACACTCTCCAAGGCGTGGGACACCTTCATGACACCCCGCCAGCACCCTCACCCTGATGCGCAGCCTAGTGTCACAAGGAGGGAAAAGTTTTGGAAGATGGTGAAGGAGTACGTAGCAGACCGTGTCAGCGTCCTCAATGATCCCTCTGTGCCTTACAACTACTGGGTGTCCAAGCTGGACACGTGGTATGAACTGGCACTCTACGCCTTGGAGGTGCTGGCCTGCCCTGCCGCCAGCGTTCTGTCTGAGCGGGTATTTAGTGCTGCTGGTGGCATCATAACAGATAAGCGTATCCGCCTTTCCACCGACAATGCTGATAGGTTGACACTTATAAAAATGAACAAGGCCTGGATTTCCCCTGACTTCTCCACTCCACTGGAGGAAAGCCCCGGGGGAACATAAACTCACTTTATATATGTTATTTACAATGATGTGAATACTCTGTATTCCCATTCACCCCTTCCACCCAAAAAACGGGTATATGGTTGACTCTTAATCTTCTCATCCTCCTCCTCCTCTTCCATATGCCCTGTGCTATAATTTTTATATAGGGCCAGCTCACCAGCGGGCCCTGTGATATAATTTTTATATAGGGCCAGCTCACCAGCGGGCCCTGTTTGCCAATTTTTATATAGGTCAGCTCACCAGCGGGCCTTCTCATATAATGTTTTATTGGGTCAGCTCTCTAGCGGGCCCTCTCATATAATGTTTTATAGCGTCAGCTCACTAGCGGGCCTTCGCATATAATGTTTAGGATGGTCAGCTCTGCAGCAGACCCTCACCCATAATGTTTTAGATGGTCGGCTCAGCGCACGTTTCCCTCTTAATCATGGCCTCAGTTCAATAAAATCGAGGAAATTTTTGGGAGAATTTGCCTCTGTGCACGTTTCCCTCTTAATCATGGCCTCAGTTCTGAAAATCAAGGAAATTTTTGGGAGAATTTGCCTCTGTGCACGTTTCCCTCTTAATCATGGCCTCAGTTCTGAAAATCAAGGAAATTTTTGGGAGAATTTGCCTCTGTGCACGTTTCCCTCTTAATCATGGCCTCACTTCCGAAAATCAAGGAAATTTTTGGGATAATTTGCAGATGATATACAAGTAAATATACAGCAAATATTGTTTGGTAACAATTTTTCGCCTAAAGTCGTTTTTATTTTCCTTTTTGTGTGTTTTATGGTCAGTCTGTAAAAATGGCGTACTACGGGCGAAAGATCGTTCCCAGCAGCGATGTTGGAGTCCAAGATGCATCCAGACATCCTCCCTATGCTGTCCCTGAACCATTTCTGTGGTGTTTCCATCATTTTCTGCCCTTTTCCTATGGACCAGGCACCCTCCCCTCATCAGAGCAGGGGGTGCCTGGTGTAATGCTCGAGTCCTCCCATTGACTTCAATGGGGCTCGGGTGTTCGGCCGAGCACTCGAGCCTCAGGGGGTGCTCGGTCAGAGCACCCGAACACCCGAGCATTGGGGTGCTCGCTCATCACTACTAGTCATGCCATTTGGTCTTTGTAACACACCCACAGTATTTCAAGAATTGATCAATGACATCCTCAGGGATATGCTGCAGTCTTGTGTCGTTATCTACCTTGATGACATACTCATCCATTCCAAAAATATGTCACAACACATTAAAGATGTGTCTGAGGTGTTGCTTCGTCTTCGTGAAAATAAATTATACTGCAAATTGGAAAAATGTGAGTTTCACAGAACTAGCGTGCCATTCTTGGGGTTCGTAATTGGCAAAGAGGGCATTGCCATGGACAAAGAGAAACTAGCGGCAGATTTGCAATGGCCACGGCCCAAGAGTCTTAAAGCCATCCAACGATTTTTGGGCTTCGCTAATTATTATAGGAAGTTTATTAAGAACTTCTCTACTATTGTTAAACCATTGTCTGACCTTACGCACAAGGGTGCTAACCCATCTCGATGGCCAGTGGTTGCGGAGGAGACCTTTGAGAAGTTGAAATCGGCTTTCGTTAATGCTCCTGTGTTATCCCACCCCAACCCATCGCTCCCGTTTACATTGGAGGTTGATGCCTCAGACATTGGGGTTGGGGCAGTACTTTTTCAATGACCTATTAAAGGAGGAACTCTCAGACCTTGTGGATTTTTCTCTAAAAAATTCACCGGGGCTCAAAGCCATTACGAGATAGGGGACAGAGAATTACTGGCCATTATCCTCGCCCTTAAAGAATGGCGCCACCTACTTGAAGGCACAAAAAAACCCTGTCTTAATTTTGACCGATCTCAAAAACCTGACATCTCTCTGAGGCTAAAAGATTGTCCTCACGTCAGGCCAGGTGGGCACTGTTCCTGTCTCGATTCAATTTGATTGTATCATATTTGCCGGGGTCTAAGAATGTTAGGGCTGATGCATTGTCAAGACAATTTGAGGCTGAAATTGACAGAGATGAGGTACCAGCACCTATTATTCCGCCTGATCGAATATTGGCTGCTATACGTACTAGTATCACTTCACCACTAGGGGAAGAGATTTTGGCCTCCCAGGTCTCTTCTCCCCCTGAAACCCCGGTGGGCAAGTGTTTTGTTGATGAGCCATTCCGCACTCGATTACTCGAGACATACCATTCCTCTAAAGCTGCAGGACATATTGGCAGAGACCAATTGTTGTGGTCCCTCTTTCAAGTCTTTTGGTGGCCTTCTATGAGGGCAGATTGTGCTGATTTTAAGAATGCCTGTGCCATTTGTGCCTGTGCTAAGACCCATAGACACCTCCCGGTGGGCCTGCTTCAGCCGGTAACTAATGGTGAACGCCCCTGGTCCCACGTTTCCATTGATTTTTATGGGAGAATTGCCAGTGTCTAGAGGTATTCCTTCATACTTATGGTGGTGGACAGGTTTTCTAAAATGGCTCATTTCGTGCCCCTCTGTGGCCTTCCCTCTGCTAAAGAATTAGTGGTAGTGTTTGATAAAGAAGTATTTTGATTGCATGGAGTACCCAGAGTGCTGGTGTCCGACCGGGGGAGCCAGTTCGTGTCCAGATTTTGGAGGGCATTCTGTGAACAAATGGGCATACAATTATCCTTTTTCTCCGACTACCATCCCCAGACCAATGGGACCGCTGAGCGTGCCAATCAAGGATTGGAACAGTTCTTGCGCTGTTTCATTACTGACCATCATGACAATTGGGCCGACCTGTTGCCCTGGGCTGAGTTCGCCAGGAATTGTGCAGTTAACTCTTCATCCGGGAGCTCTCCGTTTCTGATTAATTATGGGCTCCAGCCCTGTTTACTCCTGGATTCCTTTCAGGCACAACAGATTCCAGCTCTGGATGAGCATATCGAGCAACTCCGCTCCACATGGGCACAAGTCCAGAGGGCACTTGGTCAGTCATTCCAGCACCATCAGAGCCATGCTAATCGCAGAAGAATGCCAGCGGTTTCCTTTCAGGTTGGGGATAGAGTGTGGCTTTCCTCCAGGAATCTTAAGCTTCAGGTCCAATCTAATAAATTGGCTCCTCGATTCATTGGTCCTTACAGAGTCATTCGTAAAATTAACCCTGTTTCGTATGCTTTGGACATCCCTGCGTCCATGCGTATTCATAAAGTCTTCCACGTATCTCTCCTCAAGCCTCTCATATGCAACTGTTATACCACTAACCCTGTGGTGCCAGGGCCTATTGAGGTTGAAGGTCAGGAGGAGTATGATGTTTAGAGTATCATTGATTCCCGCAGGCTTAGAGGAAAGGTGCAGTATTTGGTGCACTGGAAAGGTTATGGTCCTGAAGAACGATCCTGGGTGGATAGTAAGGACCTTCATGCATCCAAGCTACTGCGAATTTTTCATTCTAAATAACCTCAGAAACCTAGACCCTCTTCTAGGAGAGGGGGTCTTTGAGGGGGGGTACTATCACAGTGCCCGTGATTGCTGCCTTTTTGTGTCAGTTACCTGTAGGGGGCTCCCCATTGGCTGTCTGCCTTCAGCCCTCCCTGCATTGCCTATTTAGACTGAGCCTGGGCACCCTTTGGTTGCCCTTTCGTGTTGTCTCTATGCTGCTCGCATCTTCATCATGTTCCTGAGCTTCCTGGGCCCTTGCTGTGTTCCTGCTAACCTGAGATCGTCTAGTTCCTGATTTACCAGTTCAGCGATTCCTGTTTCCGTTCCTGATCCGGTTGGAGTTGCCGTTGTGTCGCTGCTTCCTGCTGCCAGTCCCCGCTGCCGTTCCTGATCCGGTTGTCCATCGGAGAGTACTGGTTCCTGTTTCACCTGCTGTGCTTCTTTTCCAGTTCGTTTGGGTTGGCTATTGCTCCCTGGTCACCTAGGAGACATTTCTACTCTTGCTGGTTTATCCAGTACGTGGGTACTGGTTCGCTCCACAGACTCATGGCTATTGTTGCCTCGATTCTGATTTGTGTTCCCAGTACGCGGGTACTGGTTCACTCCACAGCCATCTGGCTGATACTGCACTATAGTAATGTGCTCCCAGTACGCGGGTATGGTTCGCTCCTTAGCCACCCGGCTGTTGTTGCTACTTGAGATTTATGCTTCCAGTACACCGGTACTGGTTTGCTTACATTGGTTACGGGTTGCTGTGCACCGGAAGAGTGACTGTTTCTCCAGTACGCGTGTACTGGTTCGCTCCATGCTGGTTAGAGCTGTCAAGTCCTAGGCAGCTACGTTGGTTCCCAGTACGCGGGTACTGGTGGTCCCCTGCTATTCCGTAGCTTGCCACTTGTGCTCATTTAGCCTCTGCATGTCATCCAAGTGACTGTTGTTGTCATCTAGATGGTCACTGAGGCCTCAGTGGTTGCCACCCACTCCGTATAAGGATGCCTTGCCCGGTATATTGGCAGGGCCGGTAGAGCCAACAATCCTATGTAAACCAGTCCTGGCTGCCTTGCCCAGTATATTGACAGGGCCGGTAGAGCCTCCAATTCCTCGTATGCCAGTCCAGGCTGCCTTGCCCGGTATATTGGCAGGGCCGGTACAGCCTACTAAATTCTCCGTGTACTTGTCCTGGCTGCCTTGCCTGGTATTTTGGCAGGGCCGGTAGAGCCTAATTCGCTATTATTATTGCTTTTCCTGTCATTTCAATATATATGTATGTACGTGTATGATACCCTATGAGGTTGTCTTAACCTTTTCAATAAAGTTGTGTTTTTACCTAACTTTGCGTCTGAGAGTCTTAACAAACCGTGACATGCATGTTTAAATGGTAATCATATCAGCCCTTATACGTCTCTTCTCTAATATGCGTGTAAATGGTAACCATATCCCCCTTACACCTCTCTTCACTCATATATGTGTAAATGGTATCATATCCCCCTTACACGTCTCTTCTCTAATATATGTGTAAATGGTATCATATCCCCCTTACAGGTCTCTTCTCTAATATATGTGTAAATGGTATCATATCCCCCTTACATGTCTCTTCTCTAATATGCGTGTAAATGGTAATCATATCCCCCTTATGTCTCTTCTCTAATATATGTGTAAATGGTAATCATATCCCCCTTACACGTCTCTTCTCTAATATATGTGTAAATGGTAATCATATCCCCCTTACACGTCTCTTCTCTAATATATGTGTAAATGGTATCATATCCCCCTTACAGGTCTCTTCTCTAATATATGTGTAAATGGTATCATATCCCCCTTACATGTCTCTTCTCTAATATGCGTGTAAATGGTAATCATATCCCCCTTATGTCTCTTCTCTAATATATGTGTAAATGGTAATCATATCCCCCTTACACGTCTCTTCTCTAATATATGTGTAAATGGTAATCATATCCCCCTTATACGTCTCTTCTCTAATATATGTGTAAATGGTAATCATATCACCTCTTACACATCTCTTCTCTAATATAAGTGTAAATGGTAATCATATCCCCCTTACACCTATCTTCTCTAATATAAGTGTAAATGGTATCATAACCCCCTTACACGTCTCTTCTCTAATTTATGTGTAAATGGTAATCATATCCCCCTTACACTTCTCTTATCTAATATAAGTGTAAATGGTAATCATATCACCCCTTACACGTCTCTTCCCTAATATATGTGTAAATGGTAATCCTATCGCCCCTTACACGTCTCTTCTCTAATATATGTGTAAATGGTGACCATATCACCCCTTACACGTCTCTTCTCTAATATATGTGTAAATGGTATCATATCACTCAATACACGTCACTTCTCTAATATATGTGTAAATGGTAATCATATCCCCCCTTACACGTCTCTTCTCTAATATATGTGTAAATGGTAATCATATCCCCCCTTACACGTCTCTTCTCTATTAAAAGTGTAAATGGTAATCATATCGCCCTTACACGTCTCTTCTCTAATATATATGTGAATGGTGATCATATCACCCCTTAAACGTCTCTTCTCTAATATATGTCTAAATGGTAATCATATCGCCCTTATACTTCTCTTATCTAATAGTGTAAATGGTAAGCATATCGCCCCTTACACGTCTCTTCTCTAATGTATGTGTAAATTGTCATCATATCCCCCTTACAAGTCTCTTCTCTAATATATGTGTAAAGGGTAATCATATCTCCCCTAACAAGTCTCTTATCCAATATAAGTCTAAATAGTAATCATATCACCACTTAGATGTCTCATCTCTAATATAAGTGTAAATGGTAATCATATCCCCCTTACACGTCTCTTCTCTAATATAAGTGTAAATGGTAATCATATCTCCCCTTACACGTCCCTTCTCTAATGTGTGTGTAAATGGTATCATATCACTCCTTACACATCTCTTCTCTAATATATATGTGTAAAGGGTAATCATATCACCCCTTTCACGTTTCTTCTCTAGTATATGTGTAAATGGTAATCATATCACCCCTAACACCTCTCTTCTCTAATATATGTGTAAATGGTAAACATATCACTCCTTACACAACTCTTCTCTAATATATGTGTAAATGGTATCATATCACCCCTTAAACATCTGTTTTCTAATAAATGTGTAAATGGTAATCATATCGCCCCTTACACGTCTCATCTCTAATATATGTGTAAATGGTAAACATATCACTCCTTACACAACTCTTCTCTAATATATGTGTAAATGGTATCATATCACCCCTTAAACATCTGTTTTCTAATAAATGTGTAAATGGTAATCATATCACCCCTTACACCTCTCTTCTCTAATATATGTGTAAATGGTAAACATATCACTCCTTACACAACTCTTCTCTAATATATGTGTAAATGGTATCATATCACCCCTTAAACATCTGTTTTCTAATAAATGTGTAAATGGTAATCATATCGCCCCTTACACTTCTCTTCTCTAATGTATGTGTAAAGGGTAATCATATCTCCCCTAACAAGTCTCTTATCCAATATAAGTCTAAATAGTAATCATATCACCACTTAGATGTCTTATCTCTAATATAAGTGTAAATGGTAATCATATCGCCCCTTACATGTCTCTTCTCTAATATATGTGTAAATGGTAATCATATCCCTCTTACACATCTCTTCTCTAATATATGTGTAAATGGTAATCTTTTCACCCATTACACGTCTCTTCTCTAATATATGTGTAAATGGTATTCATATCACCCTTAGACGTCTCTTCTCTAATATATGTGTAAATGGTAATCATATCACCCCTTACACCTCTCTTCTCTAATATATGTGTAAATGGTAATCATATCACCCCTTACACCTCTCTTCTCTAATATAAGTGTAAATGGTAATCATATCACCCCTTACACCTCTCTTCTCTAATATAAGTGTAAATGGTAATCATATCACCCCTTACATGTCTCTTCTCTAATATAAGTGTAAATGGTAATCATATCACCCCTTACACCTCTCTTCTCTAATATAAGTGTAAATGGTAATCATATCCCCCTTACACGTCTCTTCTCTAGTATTTATGTAGCACTAACTATATGAATACTATATGTGACTCACTAGGGGGTGGATCCAACTATAAGGATTAAATATGAAACAATCCCCTGGCTGTTCTAATTAGTGCAAATCCATTGATTAGAGGACTCTAGAAGGCAGAGAGGAAAACCTTGCACTGTATGCTGATGACATCCTGCTTTTTTTAGGTGATGATAGGAATTCCTTGGAGACCACATTACCGCTAGTGGACGATTCTGGTACATACTCCTTATCCTATATAATAATTCGCTAAATCGTGTGTAACGCCCGACATGCGCAGTAGACACTGCTGCGCGTGCGGCAGTCATACGCAGTACAGACTGTCCGCGGCGCGGCTGATACAGAGCTGGGCCCTCCGAAGGAGCGTCCTGCTCTGTATCAGCCGCGGCACGGGCAGTCTCTACTGCGCATGACTGCCCCGCGACCGGCTGCCAGAGGCACTGTGGCCCGTGTAATGGGCTGTTCAACTAGTTTCAAATAAATTGGACTAAGTCCTCTTTGATTCCGATTGATAGTAATCTACGGGAACCTTATCCAACTGACATCCCGCTTTTGTATGTGACTGAGTGTACATTCTTGGGGATTAGGGTGGCAGCAACGACAGACTCCTTTTTGATGATTAATTTAATACCTAATATTCAATACTTTAAAGACAAAACAATTGCATGGATTCATCTGCCCTAAAATGTTATCGGTAGATCGAATCTTATTAAAATTATTTTTTTGCCTAAATTTTTGTACGTTTTTCAAAACATGACGGTCCCTATTCCTAAAAAATATTTCTGACAAATAGTCAAAATTATTTCGCATTTCGTATGGCAGGGGGGTCGGGCTATACTTAAGCTAACTACTCTCATGAGACCCAAACGTGAGGGGGGAATTGCCTTGCCCAATTTTTATAGGTTCTACTTAGCTGCACAATGTCGATATGCGTTAGATTTTGTTTCTCCCCAACCTTGCTACCAGACTACTCAAATAGATACATTATTGTTACAGCCTGCTTATAAGCTGCCCCAGTTTTTGCATGGAGGCCCTGCGGTTTTTAAAATTCGGACTCCATTGGCAACAACCCTACATGAGGCGTGGGTGGATTTGAAAAAGCTACTGGGACACATTGCCATGGACCTGGATACCCCTTTGTGGGGCGCTGCGGGGCTACACCATCTACTTGGCAGTGACTTTGGTCCCTTGTGGGATAGATTTGGGATTGCTAACCTTGGACAGTTATACCAGGATAATCAACTGAAATCCTTCACACAATTACATGACGAGTACCATATACAGCATAATCTTTCTTACTCATATTTATGTATTAGGTATGCTCCTCAAGCTCAGTGGGGTGATCGAGCCCCAATGATTTCTACGTTCCCACTTCTTATTAGAGTGATGATTCTTGAGCCTTCGAGACCTCTTTCTTTAATTTACCAGAGGCTGGAATCTCACAAGGGGTATCAGGAGTTCCCTTCACGAAACAAATGGGAAATGGACGTGGGTTCATTAGAGAACTGGGAATGGGATTTGGCTAAGGCGGGACCAGCACTGGTGGCTATAACGGAAGCTAAGAAGGGACCAGGTCGCCTTCCGCCGTCGTTCCCGGGTCTCCCCTTCTCGACGCCGGACTGGCGCCGTCGGATGCACCAGTCGAGCAAATCAACATTCCAGTGGTCAACTGAAAGTGGCATCGAGGATACCGGAGGGTCTAAGGCTATCGAACACCGTTGACTGTTCGCAGAACCGGAGCAGGGAAAAGTGTTGCAGGAACCAAAGTAGCTGTATTCAAGACGTTCGAGCACTCCTGTGCTCGAATCGAAGGTTTTAGCTGGAACTGGAATACCACAAGGCAGAGTCCACGTTGCCGCCTGACAGGATACAAAGTTCGGTAGCAGGATCCTGGCAGCAGACGGACAAATGATACAGGAACCTGGGCTCAGATGGGCGGCAGAGTGGCCACTTTAACCATAAGAACATGAAGGACTAAGGACTCTGGTTCACTCCAAACATGACACACTTTATTGAACAAATATCACATCTTTTATACAGTAAAACACAATACCACAATGGGATGGGAAGGGCCAAGTATTCTAATACAGACTTGGCCCAAGAACCAATCAGACACAATAGGCAGGTGACACCGGTGACAAAAGGGCCAATGGCAGATGGAGCCAAAAGGCCAATAGCAGAGGGCAACAAAAGGACCAATAGCAGTTAGGAGCAAAGGGCCAATGGCAAGTGACCTAACAAACACAATACTGCTAATGTTAATACAAACAGATCTGATTAATTCTAGACAGAGACAAAAGACGTGATTAGAGGGAATTCACATTTAGGGGACTAGGCCAGGGGTTGAAGCACGTACACACTAGTTTGAATATGCGGCTTCAACCCTGGCCAATCAGTGTGCGCAGTGAGTCGTTCGTCGACCAATCCAGCGTCGACTCACTGCCTCCTGTTTCTCGCGTTCGAGGCGGCATTGATGCCTCGAACAAAGGAACCAGGAAACCACCGGCTTCTATTCGGCGATCATGTATCCCTCGCACATATTACATACGATATAACACATTCGATATACATGAAACACACGACGTTCGACATACATTAAACGTGCGACATTCGACAGTGTATGAAATATAAGTCTTTTAACATAAAGAATGGGTGGCCAGTTCGCATGTTAAAGCCCCCAACTGAGTTCAAACAAGGCCAAAGGGCCATAGTCTTTAGATAAATTATTCGAGGTCCAGACAAGAGCTCAAGAAACGGGTAGGATCCATTACATTTCTCCCCCTTTTTTGTACCAAGCCAGTGGTTGCAGTAGTAAACGCTGGCTTGGAGCTCTAGAAGAGCATTGCTGTTGTGAGCCGCTTGTCTGGACAGTTCACTAGTCTGGAGACCTTGGTCCTAGGCCAGTCCTAAGTGGGGAGCCCCTTGTCCTGGGCCAGGGAAACAACAAGCAATCCTTTTGTCCTAGGCCAGGAGTAAATGTGAGTCCCTTATCCGGGCCTGGAAATAGTGACCAAGCCCCTTGTCCTGGGCCAGGGGTACAATCTTGGGCCTTGATCCTAGGCCAGGGGAATTGGTGCCTGCTGGTCCTGGCGAGCACCAGATTGGGTGGCTTCTCCTGGACCATGCTCCAGGCAGTGCTGGGGTCAGACCCTCCTGGGTCTGGGGCCAGAGGTTCAGGGTCCAGAGCCAGTCCATACGGTGGATCTCCCTGGGGCAATTGTGTCTCTGGATCCTCAGCGGTCTGGGAATCAAGTAGTGGGGAGAGGAGCACATCTCTCCCTTCTTGTGGGGCCAGTGCCCCAGAGGGACAGGAAAGGATGTCGTTGTCACTCTCCTGGGTTTGGGCAACATCCAGAGCGCTGAGAACTAGTCTTGTCAGGGCAGGGGTATCCAAAGGGCCGGTGAGGAGCACCCTCCCACTCACCAACCCAGGGCAATCAGACTCTGTGCACAGCGAAAAACCAGGGCAAGACCCAACTTCTTTAGGGAGGACCGGGGTCCCACTTCCTTTGACTGGGTCAACAGTTGGCCTGATGGGGAACGAATTCCCACTCACCAGGCTGAGGTCACAGACTTCAGGGGGCACAACAGTTGGACTGGGGATGAGGACTGTTGTCCCACTCATCCCAGCCAGAGTTTCACAGGACCTGGTGCGCTCGCTCCCACGCACCAAGCCAGGGGTTACAAAGGTGGTGATGGGGGCCGCAGTTCACAGTTCATAAAGCCACAAACAGCATCCAGGGTGAGGACCGCAGTCCCACTCACCAAGCTGGGGATCTCAGGAAAAAGGGGAATCACAGTTGGGCTAGGAGTGAGGACCGTTGTCCCACTCACCCCAGCCAGGGATTCACAGGGCCTGGTGGGTTCACTCCCATCCACCAGGCCAGGGTTTAAAGGGGGCTGATGGGGCATTCTTCTCCACCCATCAGTTCACACAACAAATTCACAGGAGGGCCAGCAGCACTGCTCTCTCCCAGCCCACTGGGGTCCTCCTCTTGTAGGCCATCACTCACAGGCTCTTTTCCTGCCTTGAGGGAGACCGCAGTCCCATCCCTCAAAGCGGCATCATCCATGGTCCTGGGGAGCACACACTGCTCCTCTCCCAGGGCATTCTCCATTAGAAAAGGGGGCATCTCTCTGGGGCTGCTGGTGAGCTCTTCTCCCCTCACCACAGCAGGGGGTTCACAGGGACTGATGGGCTCTCTCCCACCCATCAGTTGGGGCATACAATTGCTGCTGGTGGGGACCTGCGTCTCATCCACCGCAGCTTGGAAGACAGGGGAAGGGGCAACATGCCTATCAGGGGAGACGTCTGTCCCATCCCCTGATGCAGAGGCATCTTCTTGGCTGAGGAGGAACGAATTCCCACTCCTCAGCTCAGGCAACACACAGTCCAGGGGCAAAGGGTTATCAGGATGGACTGTTGTCCCACTTCCTGATGCAGGGGCAACAACAGGGGCACTGGTGAGGAGCGAATTCCCACTCATCAGTGTGGAGTGAACAGGGGCAGCTCCATCCAAGTCCTCAGCTTCACTGGATTTCCCTTATAAAACCAGTGTACATCTGCTCCAGGCTCCATTCCTTGCTGGCTAAAATATCCAAGGTTTCCTCCAGTCGTTGAGGAAAATACTGTCCAAACATAGCCTCTAGATCTCCCAGTATCGGCTGGGGTCTGGGCAACCAAAGTTAGCATCCTCTTGGTAGGCGTCCCACACAAGTCCTTCGATCTTACCCAACAAGTGGGTTGTATTTGAGATGTGTATGGAGCAATCTGATAATAAAATCTATTTGAAAAAAAAATATGAAACATTAGCGGGCACCAACTGTATAAAAACTTAATGTGACTCACTAGGGGGCGGCACTAACTGTATAAATACTGAATGTGACTCACTAGGGGGCACTAACTGCATAAATACAGAACATGACTCACTAGGGGGCTGCAATAACTGCATAAATACTGAATATGACTCACTAGGGGGAGGCACTAACTGTATAAATACTGAATGTGACTCACTGGGGGCACACTAACTGTATAAATACTGAATGTGACTCACTGGGGGCACACTAACTGTATAATTACTGAATGTGACTCACTAGGGGGCAGCACTAACTGTATAAATACTGAATTTGACTTACTAGGGGGCAACTAACTGTATAAAGACTGAATGTGAGTCACTAGGGGGCAGCACTAACTGTATAAATACTGAATGTGACTCACTAGGGGGCACTAACTGTATAAATACTGAATGTGAGTCACTAGGGGGCAGCACTAACTGTATAAATACTGAATGTGAGTCACTAGGGGGCAGCACTAACTGTATAAATACTGAATGTGACTCACTAGGGGGCAGCACTAACTGTATAAATACTGAATGTGACTCACTATGGGAAAGCACTAACTGTATAAATACTGGATGTGACTCACTGGGGGGCAGCACTAACTGTATAAATACTGGATGTGACTCACTAGGGGGCGGCACTAACTATATAAATACTGAATGTGAATCACTAGGGGGCAGCACTAACTGTATAAATACTGAATGTGACTCACTATGGGAAAGCACTAACTGTATAAATACTGGATGTGACTCACTAGGGGGAAGAACTAACTGTATAAATACTGAATGTGACTCACTAGGGGGCAACACTAACTGTATAAATACTGAATGTGACTCACTAGGGGTATTATGGTGCCTGTGCTCCCCTTGCTATTTTCTGTCAGTTTACACTGTGCCTTGTTCCCATTGGCTAGTCTGTGTTTGTCCCGCCCTGTATGGCCTTTATATACTGGGCTCTGGCACCCCTCCGGTGCCCTTTTGTGGTGTTCCTGTACAAGTGCTTGTTTCTGCTCAGTGATTCCCAGTGTACCGACTTGGCCTGCCTGACTACTCTGAATCTTGTCTCCTGCCTGTGTACCGACCCAGATTGCCTGACCATTCTTCTGCACATGATCCTGTGTACTGACCCGGCTTGGCTGACGTTCCTGCTCCTGTGTACTGACCTGGCTTGGCTGACGTTCCTGCTCCTGTGTACCGACCCCGTATCTCATCAACCACGGGTTCCAGCCATGTTTGCTCCCGGACTCATTCCAGTCGCAACAGATTCCAGCTCTGGACAAGCACATCGAGCAACTCCACTCCACTTGGGCACCGGTTTAGAGGCCCCTGTCAGTCATTCCAGCGTCATCAGCGCCACTCTAGCCATAGACTGCTGCCAGCGGTCTCCTTTCAGGCTGGGGACAGGGTATGGCTCTCCTCCAGAAACCTTAATTTGCAAGTTCCGTCTAATAAGTTGGCTCCCCAGTTCATTGGTCCCTTCAGGGTGATCCATAAAATTAACCCTGTTTCGTATGCCTTGGATCTCCCAGCGTCTATACACATTCACAATGTGTTCCATGTATCCCTGCTGAAACCTCTGGTATGCAACCGCAACACTACCACTCCTGTGGTTCCCGGTCCGGTGGAGGTTCAGGGTTAGGAGGAGTACGAGGTCCAAAGCATAACTGATTCAGGCAGATTTAGAGGAAAATTGCAATATTTGGTCCATTGGAAGGGCTATGGCCCTGAGGAACGTTCCTGGGTTGATCAGAATGACCTTCATGCTCCTAGATTACTGCACACTTTCCACTCTTAATATATCCTCAGAAACAAGGTCCCTCTTCCAGGAGAGGGGGTCTTTGAGAGGGGGGTACTATTACGGTGCCCGTGCTCCCCTTGCTATTTTCTGTCAGTTTACACTGTGCCTTGTTCCCATTGGCTAGTCTGTGTTTGTCCCGCCCAGTATGGCCTTTATATACTGGGCCCTGGCACCCCTCCGGTGCCCTTTTCGTGATGTTCCTGTACAAGTGCTTGTTTCTGCTCATTGATTCCCAGTGTACCGACTTGGCCTGCCTGACTACTCTGCATCTTTGTAACGGATAGCTGAGAAGGGACAGCGTCACCTTCCGCCGTCGTTCCTGGGTCTCTCCTTCTCGACGCAGATAAGCGCCGTCGGATGCACCAGTTGAAGTATGAACAGTCACTGGAAACAGCCGCAGGATCGCTGGAAGCAGGGAAGAGTCCACGTCGCCGCCTGACAGTCCACGAAGTTAGGACGCAGGAAACTGGCAGCAGGCGGTCGGCGATTCAGGATACTTGGCGCAGATGGGTATCAGAGTGGATACTTTAGACCATAAGCAATACAAGACTCCAGGACTCCTTGTTCACTCCAAAACAGAACTCTCTTTATTGAAACAAACCACACATATTTATAGTCAAACCTTACATTCAAATAAATGGACCAAGCAAATACATTAGGAACATAATTCAATCACACAGTAGACAAAAGGTCAATGGTCTAACAAATACAATGACTCAGACTTCATTACATATCAAATACAAAAGGGTTGCTGAACTCACACAATGGACATAAAGACTGGAGGGACTTGAATGAATTATCACACAGCAGGGGGTCTCAATACAATAGCCTCAGTGCCTACAATACACATTGCAAGTAACATTAGGTAAACTCAAATTATTAACCCCCTAATGGCCCTGTTCCCTGAAAGCAGGCTATGATTTTTAGTCCTTTGTGGCACATCTGTCCACCAATATAATATCCCAAAGCTCTACATAGCCTGCGTCACTGGGCTGACAATCCATATGCCTAGACAAGGGTTGTTTTAGGCATGACAGAAATGTCCACAGTTTTTGGTTAAACAAACTTATGGCCAGACAAGGCCTAAGTAACGGATAACATCCGTTGCAATCTTGTCTCCTGCCTGTGTACCGACCCGGATTGCCTGACCATTCTTCTGCACCTGATCCTGTGTACTGACCCGGCTTGGCTGACGTTCCTGCTCCTGCGTACCGACCCGGCTTGGTTGACGTTCCTGCTCCTGCGTACCAACCCGGCTTGGCTGATGTCCCTGTTCCTGTGTACCGACCCGGCTCGGCTGATGTCCCTGTTCCTGTGTACCGACCCGGCTCGGCTGATGTCCCTGTTCCTGTGTACCGATCCGGCTCGGCTGACGTTCCTGCTCCAGTGTACCGACCCAGCTTGGCTGACGTTCCTGCTCCGTGATTCGACCCTGCTTGGTTGGTGTTCCTGCTCTGGCTGCCTCTGTGTCGCCTTGGCAACATTTCTATCCATCAGGCAATTGTGTCTCCTTACTGCTCCTGCATAGTGCAAGTGTCTGCCTCCGTTACTGCTACGGCAGTGTGCCATTGGCCTTGTCTCCGTTACTGCTCCTGCAGAGTGCAAGTGTCTGCCTCCGTTACTGCTACGGCAGTGTGCCATTGGCCTTGTCTCGGTTACTGCTCCTTTCGAGTGCAAGTGTCTGTCTCCATTACTGCTACGGCAGTGTGCCATTGGCCTTGTCTCCGTTACTGCTCCTGCAGAGCGCAAGTGGCCTAGTCTCCGTTACTGCTACGGCAGTGTGCCATTGGTCTTGTCTCCGTTACTGCTCCTGCAGAGCGCAAGTGTCTGCCTCCGTTACTGCTACGGCAGTGTGCCATTGGTCTTGTCTCCGTTACTGCTCCTGCAGAGCGCAAGTGGCCTAGTCTCCGTTACTGCTACGGCAGTGTGCAAGTGGCCTAGTCTCCGCTACTGCTACAGCAGTGTGCCATTGGCCTTGTCTCCGTTACTGCTACAGCAGAGTGCGAGTGGTCTAGTCTCCGTTACTGCTACGGCAGTGTGCCATTGGTCTTGTCTCCGTTACTGCTACAGCAGAATGTGAGTGGTCTAGTCTCCGTTACTGCTACGGCAGTGTCATATTTTGCTCAGTTCCTGATATTACTCTGGCAGTTCACATTTGTTCTGATAACCTGGTTCTGGGCGTTACGTTTCCTTAAGCTCTCTATATGGAGTGAGCTCCATCACAGACCTCTCTTCACATGGGACTGTTTACATTCATTGAAGACCATTAACCCATGCAGTACCTTTCTCCTGGGAATCCATCGTATTCTGCCTGACCTGTGTCAGTATATTCTGTTATGGACTATATGGTTATACTGGACCTGTGTAGGCATTTGTATATGTAACCTGTCGTGTGTCTGTATTATTCTGCTTAAAAACTACAGGACCTGTGAGGGTTATTATATTACTGTGATTTCAATAAAACTGTGTTTTATCCTAAACCACTGTGTCTGTGTGTCCAACAAACCGGTACAAGGGGGCGCTAACTGCATAAATACTGAATGTGACTCACTAGGGGGCAGCACTAACTGTAAAAATACTGAATGTGACACACTACGGGCGCTAACTGTATAAATACTGAATGTGACTCACTAGGGGGCACTAACTGTAAAAATACTGAATGTGAGTCACTAGGGGGCAGCACTAACTGTATAAATACTGAATGTGACTCACTAGGGGGCACTAACTGTATAAATACTGAATGTGACTTACTAGGGGGCAGCACTAACTGTATAAATACTGAATGTGACTCACTAGGGGGCAGCACTAACTGTATAAATACTGAATGTGACTCACTAGGGGGCACTAACTGTATAAATACTGAATGTGACTCACTAGGGGGCACTAACTGTATAAATACTGAATGTGACTCACTGGGGGGAGACACTAACTGTATAAATACTGGATGTGACTCACTAGGGGGCAGTACTAACTGTATAAAACTGAATGTGACTGTGACGGTACCAGGATTTACCGGATCCTTTTGGGGCCGTCGGTTCCTGAACCGCCGCTGCTGCTGTCCTCTTCCACGGCCGGCTGGAGCCCTGCTGCTTCCTGGAGGTCCTGGATACTCAGGCAGGAACAACTGGATGCTGCCCCCTGGCAGACTGGCAGAGATAGTGAATTTAGCTGCAGAACCCTAGATGGGGTTTCCAGAGGCCCTACTCCAGTAGACCGGCGAGGCAAGTGAATTTGCTCCTGCAGTGGCTAAGGTGAGAATCCCCAGCCTAAGTCCCCTCCAGAAATACAGGCGAGACTTGTATTAAGGAGGGTAGAACAGAACAGCTTTATTGATTAAACACACTGCTTATATACACTTCCAGACACTCTTATCAAGAGTAGAATGTAAATTAGTGCTTGGGACAGTGTTGCTATGCTTGACCAATCAGATAATGGCCTACATTTCCAGTCACTCTTATCAAGATAAGAATACAAAGTAGGGTTTGGAAAAGGGGTATTTTGACTGGATCATGATAACCTCCCCTGATTGGTCAAGGAAGCACAGCAGGAGTCAATCAACATTCCAGTCATTGTTTAGCCAAGTTACACAGATCTGAAGTATATTGTAAGCAAGCAAGAGTGCTGGGCATAGCCTTTATTTTCTCTGCACTCTGGCTCCCAACTGTCATATCCCTTTACAGGAATTACAGTAATACACCACCCAAACTATTACATTATGTCACGCAGTGTACAAAATAGGGATCAATATTTCAAGTGATATAGTCCTAAATCACTCCATCTGGTGACACTTCCCCCACCCCAAGACATGGACAAACCTGGTGTGATCCCGACAGATCCACCTTGGCACTGTCCACAAAGTCTTTCAGGCATCTTCTTGTTGGGATAGTCCGTCTGCATTTTTGTTGTCCCTGCCAGGTCTGTATTGAATGGTGAAGTTGTAGGGTGGCAGCCCGGTTGCAGCCCGGTTCAGCCATTCTAGAGGGTTGTGGTCTGTTATTACAGTAAATTCTCGTCCATAAAGATATGGCTGTAGTTTCTTTAGAGCCCATACCAGTGCTAGGCATTCCTTTTCAATGGCTGCATAGCCCACCTCCCGATCTTGCAGTTTACGGCTGAGGTAGGCAATGGGATGTTCCTCTCCACTTTCATTAACTTGACTCAGGACTGCTCCCAGGCCAAACATTGAGGCATCTGTATGGACCATGAAACGTTTAGAGAACTCAGGGGCGGCCAGTATTGGGGCTTTTCCTAAAACTTCCTTTAGGTTGCGGAAAGACTTGTCACACTCTGGGGACCACAGGACCTGTCTGTGGAGCGACTTCTTAGTTAAGTCAGTCAAGGGTTTTGCTATCCCAAATGGCATAACCTCAAAGTGGTATAAACCGAATGGGGTGATGAAGGCAGACTTGGGAACAGTCTCCGGCGTAAGAGGAATCTGCCAGTATCCTCTACTCAGATCTAATGTGGTCAAGTAGGTGGCCCCTGACAGTCGGTCTAGCAGTTCATCTACTCTGGACATGGAGTAAGCGTCTGTCACTGTTTTGTCATTTAGCCGGCGATAGTCCACACAAAACCTGGTGGTCCCATCCTTTTTGGGAACTAGAACCACAGGAGAAACCCAAGGACTCTCTGATGGTTCAATGACCCCTACAGCCAACATCTCATCTATCTCCTTTTTCATTCCATCTCGGACTGCCTCCGGTATCCGATAGGCTGGCTGCCGAAGGGGTTGATGGCCCAAGGTTTCCACCCTGTGCTGAGCCAATAAGGTGAAACCTGGAATGGTCGAGAACATGTCTCCCCGCTCTCTCAGCAGCTGCTGAACCTGTTCTCGCTCTCTTTTCCCTAGCTGGGCCCCTATCTGCACCTGATCTAAGGAGCTGTTCCCCCGAGTCACCTCAAGGAGATCAGGTAGCACACAGCCCTCTGATTCTCCAGCACAAATAACTATCACTGCCTCTTCCCGTTCAAAGTACTCCATCATGTTCACATGGTAAGTGTGCCGCACTCGCCCTTCGGGGCATCGAGCAACGATGTAGGTGGTGTCACTGAGATGTTCAACTACCCGATGGGGCCCATCCCTGTAGCTTGTTCTGCCTGGTTGGTTGCAGAACAAGCACCTTCTGTCCAGCCTGGAATTCACGATTCCGGGCCCCTCAATCATACCACAGTTTCTGTTTGGTCTGAGCTGATCGAAGATTTTCATGGACTAGCCCCATCAAGCCTTCCAGCCTTTCCCTAAGCTCAAGTACATAGGGGATGATAGGGGTTTCCTCTTCTACACACTTCCCCTCCAAATATTCCCTTAACAGATCTAGGGGTCCTCGCACTTTCCGACCATATAGTAACTCCAAGAGTGAGAACCCAGTCGATTCCTGTGGCACCTCCCGATATGCAAACAGGAGGTGTGGTAGGAAGCGCTCCCAATCATTATGGGTGGTCACAAAGGTTCGGAGCATCTCTTTCAAGGTTCCATTGAACCGTTCACAGAGGCCGTTAGTCTGGGGGGGGGTATGGGGTGCTCCTGATTGGTCTAACTCCGCAAGTCTGCCAGATCTGCTGAATCAGATCAGAGGTAAATTGGGTACCCTGGTCTGTTACTATCTCTCTGGGGAAACCAACCCTGGTGAAAATTTTAACTAGGGCATCAGCAACCACTTCCACAGATATAGAGGAGAGGGCTACAGCTTCAGGGTACCGGGTGGCATAATCCACCACAGTGAGGATGTACCTCTTCCCCGTATGGCTGGCCTTGGCTAGGGGGCCAACAATGTCCACTGCTATCCGGCGGAAGGGGTCACCAAATACTGGCAGGGGGTGCAGGGCTGCCCGGGGATGATCCTCCCCACTTCCCTACTTGCTGGCATGTGTCACAGGTACGGCAAAATTGCCTTATATCCCGTGACACCCCTGGCCAAAAGAAGGCCTGGGTAAGCCTGTGGAGGGAGCGACCTATACCTAGATGTCCTGCAAGGGGAATAGCATGAGCGATCTCCATGAGAGACCACCGGTACTTCTGGGGAACCACCAGTTGCCTGTGAGGAACCTTAGTCAACTCCCTCCCACTCCCTTCTGTCACCCGGTATAGAAGTTCGTCTTCCCAAACTATCCTGTCTTGGGGGGCATCAAGGGGGTCAGTCTCTGCTCGGGTGCGATATACAGTTAGGGTTGGATCGTCCATGACTTCCTTTCGGAAGTTGTCTGGGGGAGCCCAAGTGATTTGGGATTTGTCATTCTTATTTGGGGCAAGTGTTCTTACCTGGGTCCCCTCGGTGTGTTCCTGACGAGCCTGGGATCGGGTCACAGCCATGCAGCCATCATTGGGGGGCGATGGGAGAGAGCTTGCGAAGGCACTGGTAAGATATCCCAAGTCATTTCCTAGCAGGACTTCCGCTGGGATGCCAGACATCACTCCCACCTCACAGTTCCCTTTACCAGCACCCCAATCCAGTGTAATCCGGGCCAAGGGAATCTGATGTACGGCACCACCGGCAACTCTCACGGCCACAGTCCGTCCGGTTCGCTGGGTGAGGGGAACCCGGTGGGGTTGCACCATGGTGAGAGTGGCCCCAGTATCCCTCATCCCCTTGGCTGGCTGGTCATTCACCAGCACTGTCTGAAAATGGTATCCTCTGTTATCAACATGGGCAGTTTGGATCAGGCTCACCTCATGGGTTGGTCCCCAGACCTCATCCTAGCCAAAAGGGACAATGTTGCAATCCCCCCGCTCAGGGCCAGGGTTCTCCTCCAAACAGTATGCTTGTCTTGGTGCACTCCGGGGTGGGACTGGTGGAGGTATTGGCCTTTGAGGTATGGGCCCAGGCCTGGATCGTCTCTGAGGGCAATTGCTCTGGACAAGTTCCAGCTGGAAACAATCATAGCACCGCAGGCTGGAGCTGCGCCCTCCACTGGACGAGTTGGAAGTGACTGGAATGGGGCTGGGCAGTGGTACCTGGACCCCTCGAGGAGTGGAATTGGACCCTCTGGGTGGGAGAGGAGAGGGACGGGGCCCACTCCTCCTAGTTTCCACATATTTATCGGCCAACTTGGCTGCTTCCCCCACCGTAGCTGGATCATGGTCCTGTACCCAATCCCGAACGTCAGGAGGCGTATGTTGAAAGAATTGCTCCAGTAGGAAAAGCTGCCGACAATCCTCCATAGTCTTTGCATTGCAGCCCAGTAGCCAGTTGGCACAAGCACGGTACACCCATTCCGCATAAGAGTCCTGTTCCCGCCGTCGGGTATCCCGGAACTTCCGCAGGTAAGCATTTGGGCTGACCAAATACCGGGCAAGCAGGCACCGTTTCACCTCGCATAATCACGGATGACTTTGTCAGGTAGGTCTCAATATGCCTCGGCTGCATATCCAGTCAGCTTGCCTGTTAGAATTGTTACCCAGTCTCTAGAATTAACCTCATGAAGGGCACATTGCCTCTCAAAATCTTGCAGGTACTGAATGTGACTAGGGGGCACTTAGTGTATAAATACTGAATGTGACTCACTAGGGGGCAACACTAACTGTATAAATACTGAATGTGACTCACTAAGGGAAAGCACCATACCTGGGAACTCTCAGGGTTTGATCCTGAGACTCAGGGTTTTGGGCCAGATCTCAGGGTCTCAGGGTGAAGAGCCAAAATCTCAGGGTGAGAAAGTTCAGTGTTACTTGTTATATATTCTGCCCCAGATAAATGTTTCTTTAGGCTCTAAATTGGTGCCACTTGTACCAGGAAGGCAGAGGGAGAAGTCCTGCTTGATTTGTGTGTGTTCATGCAGTGATATCTGTAAGTTGTTGTGTATTAATGACTTCTTGAATACTGTTTGGAGCAAATCTAAATTACAGAGATCAGGGATATATCACGGATAATCTATATTATGGGAAATGTAAGGGTTAATATTTACACAATCTCAGGGTCAGCTCAGTTTGAAAATTCCCAGGTATGGAAAGCACTAACTGTATAAATACTGAATGTGACTCACTAGGGGGCGGCACTAACTATATAAATACTGAATGTGAATCACTAGGGGGCAATAACTGTATAAATACTGAATGTGACTCTCTAGGGGGCAGCACTAACTGTATAAATACTGAATGTGACTCACTAGGGGGCACTAACTGTATAAATACTGAATGTGACTCACTAGGGGGCAGCACTAACTGTATAAATACTGAATGTGAATCACTAGGGGGCAGCACTAACTGTATAAATACTGAATGTTACTCACTAGGGGGCACTAACTGTATAAATACTGAATGTTACTCACTAGGGGGCACTAACTGTATAAAGACTGAATGTGACTCACTAGGGGGCACTAACTGTATAAATACTGAATGTTACTCACTAGGGGGCAGCACTAACTGTATAAATACTGAATGTGAATCACTAGGGGGCACTAACTGTATAAATACTGAATGTTACTCACTAGGGGGCAGCACTAACTCTATGAATACTGAATGTGATTCACTAGGGGGCAGCACTAACTGTATAAATACTGAATGTGACTCATTAGGGGGCACTAACTGTATAAATACTGAATGTGACTCACAAGGGGACGATACTACCTGTATAAATACTGAATGTGACTCACTAGGGGGCAGCACTAACTGTATAAATACTGAATGTGACTCACAAGGTGGCTGTCACGGTTTGTTTTGACTCTCAGACACAGAGTAAGATAAAAATCAAACTTTATTGAAAAGTTTAATGGGAACCCACACGGGTCCTGAACATACACATAAATCACATGTACACCATAGGTTCAAACAGTAGTAATTGCAAGATACACATGGGAGGCTCTACCAGCTTTGCCAATATACCGGGCAAGGCAGCCAGGAGGACAGAAGGACAGCTCCACTAGTGCTGTATAGATGGAACAACAGCATAAGAAGGAACAGTGAAACCAGTCTCCCAACCAGGGAGACCAAACCGGTGCAATAAAGGAGACAGCAGCAACCGGTGAATGTGGAGTAAACCAGTACCATGTACAGGACAACAGTATAGCCCAACCGGTTCTACACTAACAGGATAGCAACCGGTGAATGTGGAGTAAACCAGTACCGTGTACTAGACAACAATAGTGCTTAGTCGGCTCTATTCTAGCGGAAACAGCAGCCGGTGTCTGTGGAGTAAACCAGTACCGCGTACTGGGTAATCGTATCGCCCAACTGGTTCTATACAAGCGGAATCAGCAACCGGTGAAGAGTAAACCAGTACCGCGTACTGGATAAACGTATCGCCCAACCAGTTCTATACAAGCAGAATCAGCAACCGGTGAAGAGTAAACTAGTACCACGTACTGGATAAACGTATCGCCCAACCGGTTCTATACAAGTGGAATTAGCAACCGGTGAACAAGGAGTAAACAGTGATCAGAATGACGCCCCAACGACCCAGCAACCAGACGGACGACAAGTAGCAGCAACAGCAGACCAGCCAGGGCCACCACAGGAACGACAGCACCGCCAACCAGGTCAGGAACGGAACAGGAACAACGGCAGCACGGGATCAGGAACGGAAGCAGGAACAACAGCTCAACCGGATCTGGAACGGAGGCAGGAACCACGCAGGAGAGGCCTTGACTACTGGAGCAACACTGACACTGGTAGCAGAGCGAAACAGGCCCAAGAAGTAAGTACAAGGCAGGTGACAGCTGACATAGAGACACCACGATAGGGCAACCAAAGGGTGCCTCAGCCCAGTCTATAAAGGCAATACTGGGCGGGCAATAGACAGGCGGCCAATGGAGAGTACACACACCTGACTGACAGCAAAAGTCAGCAATCACGGGCACATGATAGTGGCACTAACTGTATAAATACTGAATGTGACTCACTAGGGGGCAGCACTAACTGTATAAATACTGAATGTGACTCACTAGGGGGCAGCACTAACTGTATAAATACTGAATGTGACTCACTAAGGGGCACTAACTGTATAAATACTGAATGTGACTCACTAGGGGGCGGCACTAACTGTATAAATACTGAATGTGACTCACTAAGGGGCACTAACTGTATAAAGACTGAATGTGACTCACTAGGGGGCGGCACTAACTGTATAAATACTGAATGTGACTCACTAAGGGGCACTAACTGTATAAATACTGAATGTGACTCACTAGGGGGCAGCACTAACTGTATAAATAATGAATGTGACTCACTAGGGGGCAGCACTAACTGTATAAATATTGAATGTGACTCACTAGGGGGCAGCACTAACTGTATAAATACTGAATGTGGCTCACTAGGGGGCAGCACTAACTTTATAAATACTGAATGTGACTCACTAGGGGGCAGCACTAACTGTATAAATACTGAATATGACTCACTAGGGGGCAGCACTAACTTTATAAATACTGAATGTGACTCACTAGGGGGCAGCACTAACTGTATAAATACTGAATGTGACTCACTAGGGGGCAGCACTAACTGTATAAATACTGAATGTGACTCACTAGGGGGCACTAACTGTATAAATACTGAATGTGACACACTAGGGGGCAGCACTAACTGTATAAATAATGAATGTGACTCACTAGGGGGCACTAACTGTATAAATACTGAATGTGACACACTATGGGGTGCGACTAACTGTATAAATACTGAATGTGACTCACTAGGGGGCAGCACTAACTGTATAAATAATGAATGTGACTCACTAGGGGGCAGCACTAACTGTATAAATACTGAATGTGACACACTAGGGGGCAGCACTAACTGTATAAATAATGAATGTGACTCACTGGGGGGCCGCACTAACTGTATAAATACTGAATGTGACTCACTAGGGGGCACTAACTGTATAAATACTGAATGTGACTCACTAGGGGGCACTAACTGTATAAATACTGAATGTGACTCACTGGGGGCGGCACTAACTGTATAAATACTGAATGTGACCCACTGGGGGCGGCACTAACTGTATAAATACTGAATGTGACTCACTAGGGGGCAACACTAACTGTATAAATACTGAATGTGACTCACTAGGGGGCAGCACTAACTGTATAAATACTGAATGTGACTCACTAGGGGGCACTAACTGTATAAAGACTGAATGTGACTCACTAGGGGGCAGCACTAACTGTATAAATACTGAATGTGACTCACTAGGGGGCAGCACTAACTGTATAAATACTGAATGTGACTCACTAAGGGGCACTAACTGTATAAAGACTGAATGTGACTCACTAGGGGGCAGCACTAACTGTATAAATACTGAATGTGACTCACTAAGGGGCACTAACTATATAAATACTGAATGTGACTCACTAGGGGGCAGCACTAACTGTATAAATACTGAATGTGACTCACTAGGGGGCAGCACTAACTGTATAAATACTGAATGTGACTCACTAGGGGGCACTAACTGTATAAATACTGAATGTGACACACTAGGGGGCAGCACTAACTGTATAAATACTGAATGTGACCCACTGGGGGCGGCACTAACTGTATAAATACTGAATGTGACTCACTAGGGGGCACTAACTGTATAAATACTGAATGTGACTCACTAGGGGGCACTAACTGTATAAATACTGAATGTGACTCAGTAGGGGGCAGCACTAACTGTATAAATACTGAATGTGATCAGCTCCTTCTGCGATGCGATGCTCAGCTTCTTGTAAATGGCTTCCATCTCTGGGTCTGGCTGTGCTCTCCTCTGAACCTCCCAATTGAGGTGAATCCCGGTGGTGGTTTGGACTCTATAGTGCAGAGATCCCACTGCTGCCACCAATGTGAAGGCCCCCTCGCGGCAGGCACCCGCCCCGGTAGCGTTAGGGGGCACCTACCAGGTCATTTACACCGGACCGGCCTCAGAGGACCACCAGACAGACCTGGGCCGTTTGCCACTGGATCTAGCTGCACCACCCAGAGGAGGAGAGGTCCACCGGATTGGAAGACCTCCAGGTGCAGCCAGCCCAGTGGAGAGCAGTGACCTGGTTTGGAACTCACACTTCTACCCACTGGAACAGGTCACTGCAGAGCAGGTATCATGCCCTCTGCTGCAAAGTCTCTACCGGGCAGGCACTTACCGCTCTGCCTTGCTCTGTGGATAAGGCTCACTCCCCTCCACAACACCAATGTTTCCTCTTGGAAGGAACTCACCCCTCTACTCTGGGAAAACAACACCACCTTTAACACTAGACACTTTTGCCTACACAGACCTGATGTCATCAATCCACCACCTCCCCCAATAACTGAACCTAAATATCTGCTTTAGTCATAGGGAAACACATCAAAGTTTCTTACAAATGGAATACCAGGCCTTTCACAGCCTTCATTTAACTTGTGGTGACATGACTATAATAAAATATCATAATACACAGAAGACAAGACATACAACAAACATAACAGGGTCTAACAATTTTGGGGTGTAGGATGGGGAAGTATAATAAAAACATTGGAGAAAAACTGAAGGTCCCAGAATGCAACAGTGACATATTTGCATACTCGCATGGGACACAGCAATGCTGTAATTTAGGTCACTAACCAATAGATGACAGGGCACCCGCAATGTTGCTATGCTTGCACCAACCAATAGATGGCAGTGCATAGTACAATGCTGCAATGCCAGGTTCAACCAATAAATGGCGAGGTTGAGTTCAAAGGACTTGAGACAGGAAAGTCCATAACAGATTTTTGGCTGGAATGTCCATGTAATCCCACAGTCCTCATATATCACAGGGACATGAAAGTCTAACCTCCTGTTTCTTCACACTTACCATATAAATACTGAATGTGACTCACTAGGGGGCAGCACTAACTGTATAAATACTAAATGTGACTCACTAGGGGGCAGCACTAACTGTATAAATACTGAATGTGACTCACTAGGGGGCAGCACTAACTGTATAAATACTAAATGTGACTCACTAGGGGGCAGCACTAACTATAAAGATTAAATATGAAACACTAGGGGGCACTAACTGTATAAATACTGAATATGACTCGCTAGGGGGCGGCACTAACTGTATAAAGACTGAATGTGACTCACTAGGCGGCACTAACTGTATAAATACTGAATGTGACTCACTAGGCAGCACTAACTATATAAATACTGAATGTGACTCACTAGGGGGCAGCACTAACTGTATAAATACTGAATGTGACTCACTAGGGGGCGGCACTAACTGTATAAATACTGAATGTGACTCACTAGGGGCAGCACTAACTATATAAATACTGAATGTGACTCACTAGGGGGCAGTAGCTGTTTAAAGACTGAATGTGACTCACTAGGGGACAGTACTAACTAAATAAATACAGAACATGACTCACTAGGGGGCAGCACTAACTGTATAAATACTGAATGTGACTCACTAGGGGGCACTAACTGTATAAATACTGAATGTGAATCACTAGGGGGCACTGACTGTATAAAGACTGAATGTGAATCACTAGGGGGCACTAACTGTATAAATACTGAATGTGACTCACTAGGGGGCAGAACTAACTGTATAAATGCTGAATGTGACTCACTAGGGGGCAGCACTAACTGTAAAAATACTGAATGTGACTCACTAGGGGGCAACACTAACTGTATAAATAATGAATGTGACTCACTGGGGGGCAGCACTAACCGTGTAAATACTGAATGTGACTCACTAGGGGGCACTAACTATATAAATACTGAATGTGACTCACTAGGGGGCAGCACTAACTGTATAAATACTGAATGTGACACACTAGGGGGCAGCACTAACTGTATAAATAATGAATGTGACTCACTGGGGGGCAGCACTAACTGTATAAATACTGAATGTGACTCACTAGGGGGCAACACTAACTGTATAAATACTGAATGTGACTCACTAGGGGGCACTAACTGTATAAATACTGAATGTGACTCACTAGGGGGCACTAACTGTATAAATACTGAATCTGACTCACTAGGGGGCAACACTAACTGTATAAATACTGAATATGACTCAATAGGGGGCACTAACAGTATAAATACTGAATGTGACTCACTAGGGGGCAGCACTAACTTTATAAATACTGAAAGTGACTCACTAGGGGGCACTAACTGTATAAATACTGAATGTGACTCACTAGGGGGCAGCACTAACTTCATAAATACTGAATGTGACTCACTAGGGGGCACTAACTTTATAAATACTGAATGTGACTCACTAGGGGGCACCACTAACTTTATAAATACTGAATGTGACTCACTAGGGGGCACTAACTGTGTAAATACTAAATGTGACTCACTAGGGGGCAGCACTAACTTTATAAATACTGAATGTGACTCACTAGGGGGCGGCACTAACTTTATAAATACTGAATGTGACTCAGTAGGGGGCAGCACTAACTGTATAAATACTGAATGTGACTCAGTAGGGGGCAGAACTAACTGTAAATACTGACTGTGACTCACTAGGGGGCAGCACTAACTGTATAAATACTGAATGTGACTCACTAGGGGGCACTAACTGTATAAATACTGAATGTGACTCACTAGGGGGCAGCACTAACTGTATAATTACTGAATGTGACTCACTAGGGGGCAGCACTAACTTTATAAATAATGAATGTGAGTCACTGGGGGGCAGCACTAACTGTATAAAGACTGAATGTGACTCAATAGGGGGCACTAACTGTATAAAGACTGAATGTGACTCACTAGGGGGCAGCACTAACTGTATAAATACTGAATGTGACTCACTAGGGGGCAACACTAACTGTATAAAGACTGAATGTGACTCAGTAGGGGGCAGCACTAACTCTATGAATATTGAATGTAACTCACTAGGGGGCAGCACTAACTGTATAAATACTGAATGTGACTCACTAGGGGGCAGTACTAACTGTATAAAGACTGAATGTGACTCACTAGGGGGCACTAACTGTGTAAATACTGAATGTGACTCACTAGGGGTCAGCTCTAACTGTATAAATACTGAATGTGACTCACTAGAGGGCACTAACTGTGTAAATACTGAATGTGACTCACTAGGGGGCAGCACTAACTGTATAAATACTGAATGTGACTCACTAGGGGGCGGCACTAACTGTATAAATACTGAATGTGACTCACTAGGGGGCACTAACTGTATAAATACTGAATCTGACTCACTAGGGGGCAGCACTAACTATATAAATACTGAATATGACTCAATAGGGGGCAGCACTAACTTTATAAATACTGAATGTGACTCACTTGGGGGCACTAACTGTATAAATACTGAATGTGACTCACTAGGGGGCAGCACTAACTTTATAAATACTGAATGTGACTCACTAGGGGGCACTAACTGTATAAATACTGAATGTGAATCACTAGGGGGCAGCACTAACTTTATAAATACTGAATGTGACTCACTAGGGGGCACTAACTGTATAAATACTGAATGTGACTCACTAGGGGGCAGCACTAACTGTATAAGTACTGAATGTGACTCAGTAGGGGGCAGAACTAACTGTGTAAATACTGAATGTGACTCACTAGGGGGCAGCACTAACTGTATAAATACTGAATGTGACTCACTAGGGGGCACTAACTGTATAAATACTGAATGTGACTCACTAGGGGGCAGCACTAACTTTATAAATACTGAATGTGACTCACTAGGGGCGGCACTAACTTTATAAATACTGAATGTGACTCAGTAGGGGGCAGCACTAACTGTATAAATACTGAATGTGACTCAGTAGGGGGCAGAACTAACTGTAAATACTGACTGTGACTCACTAGGGGGCAGCACTAACTGTATAAATACTGAATGTTACTCACTAGGGGGCAGCACTAACTTTATAAATAATGAATGTGAGTTACTGGGGGGCAGCACTAACTGTATAAAGACTGAATGTGACTCAATAGGGGGCACTAACTGTATAAATACTGAATGTGACTCACTAGGGGGCACTAACTGTATAAATACTGAATGTGACTCACTAGGGGGAAGCACTAACTGTATAAATAATGAATGTGACTCACTGGGGGGCAGCACTAACTGTATAAATACTGAATGTGACTCACTAGGGGGCAGCACTAACTGTATAAAGACTGACTGTGACTCACTAGGGGGCAGCACTAACTCTATGAATACTGAATGTAACTCACTAGGGGGCAGCACTAACTGTATAAATACTGAATGTGACTCACTAGGGGGCAGTACTAACTGTATAAAGACTGAATGTGACTCACTAGGGGGCACTAACTGTGTAAATACTGAATGTGACTCACTAGGGGGCAGCACTAACTGTATAAATACTGAATGTGACTCACTAGGGGGCAGCACTAACTGTATAAATACTGAATGTGACTCACTAGGGGGCGGCACTAACTGTATAAATACTGAATGTGACTCACTAGGGGGCACTAACTGTATAAATACTGAATCTGACTCACTAGGGGGCAACACTAACTGTATAAATACTGAATCTGACTCACTAGGGGGCAGCACTAACTATATAAATACTGAATATGACTCAATAGGGGGCAGCACTAACTTTATAAATACTGAATGTGACTCACTTGGGGGCACTAACTGTATAAATACTGAATGTGACTCACTAGGGGGCAGCACTAACTTCATAAATACTGAATGTGACTCACTAGGGGGCACTAACTGTATAAATACTGAATGTGAATCACTAGGGGGCAGCACTAACTTTATAAATACTGAATGTGACTCACTAGGGGGCACTAACTGTATAAATACTGAATGTGATTCACTAGGGGGCAGCACTAACTGTATAAGTACTGAATGTGACTCAGTAGGGGGCAGAACTAACTGTGTAAATACTGAATGTGACTCACTAGGGGGCAGCACTAACTGTATAAGTACTGAATGTGACTCAGTAGGGGGCAGAACTAACTGTGTAAATACTGAATGTGACTCACTAGGGGGCAGCACTAACTGTATAAATACTGAATGTAACTCACTAGGGGGCACAGACTGTATAAATACTGAATGTGACTCACTAGGGGGCAGCACTAACTGTATAAATACTGAATGTGACTCACTAGGGGGCAGCACTAACTTTATAAATACTGAATGTGACTCAGTAGGGGGCAGCACTAACTCTATGAATACTGAATGTAACTCACTAGGGGGCAGCACTAACTGTATAAATACTGAATGTGACTCACTAGGGGGCAGTACTAACTGTATAAATACTGAATGTGACTCACTAGGGGGCAGCACTAACTGTATAAATACTGAATGTGACTCACTAGGGGGCACTAACTGTATAAATACTGAATGTGAATCACTAGGGGTACTAACTGTATAAATAATGAATGTGACTCACTAGGGGGCAGCATTAACTGTATAAATACTGAATGTGACTCACTAGGGGGCAGCACTAACTGTATAAATACTGAATGTGACTCACTAGGGGGCAGCACTAACTGTATAAACACTGAATGTGACTCACTAGGGGGCAGCACTAACTGTATAAATACTGAATGTGACTCACTAGGGGGCAGCACTAACTGTATAAATATTGAATGTGACTCACTAGGGGGCAGCACTAACTGTATAAATATTGAATGTGACTCACTAGGGGGCACTAACTCTATAAATACTGAATGTGACTCACTAGGGGGCAGCACTAACTGTATAAATACTGAATGTTACTCACTAGGGGGCAGCACTAACTGTATAAATACTGAATGTGACTCACTAGGGGGCAGCACTAACTGTATAAATATTGAATGTGACTCACTAGGGGGCACTAACTCTATAAATACTGAATGTGACTCACTAGGGGGCAGCACTAACTGTATAAATACTGAATGTGACTCACTAAGGGGCACTAACTGTATAAATACTGAATGTGACTCACTAGGGGGCAGCACTAACTGTATAAATACTAATTGTGACTCACTAGGGGGCAATAACTGTATAAATACTGAATGTGACTCACTAGGGGGCAGCACTAACTGTATAAATACTGAATGTGACTCACTAGGGGGCAGCACTAACTGTATAAATACTGAATGTGACTCACTAGGGGGCACTAACTGTATAAATACTGAATGTGACTCACTAGGGGGCACTAACTGTATAAATACTGAATGTGACTCACTAGGGGGCAGCACTAACTGTATAAATACTGAATATGAGGTGTATTTGCAAGACTCAAAATGTTTCCCACTAGTCTTCAGGTGGCAGCACCAGTGGTGTAAATAGCACATATGTCACCCCAGACTCGATGTGGTGTGTGCAGGTCTATTGTACATTATTCCAGTAATACATGACCCAGACTGAGTATCGGTGTGAATTCTGGGGACGTGACGTATGTGACAGTGATCTAGTCATCGATAGGACAAGCGGATGGTAAAACAGAGTCCTAGTTTATCCACAGGAACAGGGAAATCTCAGCTCTGGTCTTGTCCTTATTTACTTATGTACGTCAGTTTAATTTGGGGAGGTTCTTAGTGATGTCCAGTACCAGAAACAGTGGATGGGTCAGTGAGAGGCAACCATTTGTCCTGAGGGGTTAAGCCCAATAGTTTGCCGATCTGCAGTGCTAGTCACAGTCTGACATGAGGTGATGGCAGAGGAACGGATAGACGGGACTAGACAGGGCAGCGCCAGATCATAATCAGCAAATCAAAGATCAAGTCACAAATCAATAAATCAGGCAGAGATCCCTTGCAGCCAACACAGGTTCATAATCAGTAAATAAGGTAGAGGACAGAGTCAGATGGCATTGGTTCACAATAGATAAATCAGTCTGTGGCCACAGGCAGGCATCACAGGCCCACAATAGATAAATCAGGCTGTGGCCACAGGCAGGCATCACAGGCCCACAATAGATAAATCAGTCTGTGGCCAAAGGCAGGCATCACAGGCCCACAATAGATAAATCAGTCTGTGGCCAAAGGCAGGCATCACAGGCCCACAATAGATAAATCAGTCTGTGGCCAAAGGCAGGCATCACATGCCCACAATAGATAAATCAGGCTGTGGCCAAAGGCAGGCATCACAGGCCCACAATAGATAAATCAGTCTGTGGCCAAAGGCAGGCATCACAGGCCCACAATAGATAAATCAGTCTGTGGCCACAGGCAGGCATCACAGGCCCACAATAGATAAATCAGTCTGTGGCCACAGGCAGGCATCACAGGCCCACAATAGATAAATCAGGCTGTGGCCACAGGCAGGCATCACAGGCCCACAATAGATAAATCAGTCTGTGGCCACAGGCAGGCATCACAGGCCCACGATACATAAATCAGTCTGTGGCCACAGGCAGGCATCACAGGCCCACGATACATAAATCAGTCTGTGGCCACAGGCAGGCATCACAGGCCCACGATACATAAATCAGTCTGTGGCCACAAGCAGGCATCACAGGCCCACAATAGATAAATCAGTCTGTGGCCACAAGCAGGCATCACAGGCCCACAATAGGTAAATCAGGCTGAGTTAAAAGGCAGATAGACAAGAGATGGGTAGGGCAGACCCGCAACTGACAAATAATTTAGAGATAAGAGTCTGGTAGTACATGATCCCAACTGGTAATAACAGGAAGGACAGAGGCAGGCAGCACAGGCCCACAATCGATAAAACCTGTAGATATAAAAGGCAGGTAGCACAGGTTCACAACTTATAAATCACGCCAAGGACAGATACAGACAGCACAGGCTCATAATCAATAAATCATGTAGATATAAGAGGCAGGTAGCCCAAGTCACAATCGATAAATCATGTAGATATAAGAGGCAGGTAGCAAAGACTCACAGCTAATAAATCATGCCATGGACAGTGAGAGACGGAAATGGCTCACAATTGATCATATAGAGATAAGAGGCAGTTATCACATGTCACAATCGATAAATCAGGCAGCGATAAGAAGCAGGTACCACATGCTTGCAATCAATAAATCACAAAAAGGACAGAGGCAGACACCACAGGGTCATAATCAATAAATCACATAGAGATAAGAAGCAGATAGCCCAAGTCCCAATCGATAAATCATGTAGCGATAAGAGGCAGGTAGCACAGGCATACAATCAATAAACCATGTAGATATAAGAGGCAGGTAGCACAGACTCACAAATGATAAATCAGGAAGTTAAGAGGCAGGTAGCACAAGCTGAGAGTCGACAAATCAGGCAGCTACAAGAAACAGATAGCACAGGCTCCCAATCTATAAATTACACAAAAGACTGAGGCAGGCAGCCCAGGCTCTTTATCGATGTTTATAATTATGTTGCTCTGGAACTAGACTTGCACACCAGTGACCTGTATACCAGTGGACCTTTACACGAATGGAACTGTACACAGTCACCTGTACACCAATGGATCTGTACACTAGTGACCTGTACACTAGTGGACTTTTAAACCAGTGACCTGAACACCAGTGTACTTGTAAAATAGTGACCTGTACATCAATGACCTGCACATCAGTGACCTTCACACCAGTGACCTATGGACCAGTGGACCTGTATCCTTGTGCATCTGTACACCAGTGGATCTGTACATCAGTGACCTTCACACCAGTGACCTATGGACCAGTGGACCTGTATCCTTGTGTATGTGTACACCAGTGGATCTGTACATCAGTGACCTGTACACCAGTAGACCTGTGCACCAGTACACCTGAACACTAGTGGCCTGTACACCAGTGGAACTGTACACCAGTTGAACTATTCACCAGTGAACCTGTACACTAGTGACCTGTCACATCCGTTCCTGTGTTGAGTTTGGGAGTCTCCACCCCTGAGTCTTTCTGTTGGCCATTTTGTGTTTATCTGCTTGGCTTCCTTGCAGGTAGATGTGTGTTCTTCAAGCTACTTCTAGACTGCTGATTGTTCCTGTTACTTTTCCAATGTTTTGACCTTGGCCCACTTTGACCTTCTGTTTATGACTCAGGCTTACCTTGATGTACTGCTTCATTCCAGTTCCTGGTTCTATTCCTCCACTAGAGTCTGCCTATTCAGCATTGCTGTCTCTAGTGTATGATCCCGGCCTGTTTTGACTCCTTGTCTGTCTATTGTGATACTTTGACTCTCCAATATCCAACCTCAGCCTCTCTATTGTAATCCTTTGACTCACTGGTATCAGACCTTGACCTGTCTACGACCAACCCCGATCTTTCGACTCTCCGGTATCCGACCTCGTCTTGTCTATGACCAACCCTGATCCTTCGACTCTCCGGTATCCAACCTCAACCTTTGCATGGCCAACCCTGATTCTTCAACTCTCCGATATCTGACCTAGATCTGTCTATGACCAACACAGATCCTTCAACAGTCCGGTGTCCAACCTAGGCCTGCCTACTATCAACCCTGATTCTTAGACTCTCCGCTATTCAACCTCAGCCTGTTCTCAACTATCCCGTAGCTCTTTCTCCATGTATTTGTTCATTATCTGTTTGTGACTACCTGCTCTCTTGACTCGCTGTCTTCAACATTTTCCCTGCCTCATCTTCTCCTGCAGGGCTTCAGCTGGTTTTCCATCCTGAAATTCAGCAGCTCACAGGACGTTGCTGCTGGCAGTGACCATGCGGAATGTGCCAATATACAATTTCCAGCTTGAGTTCTGGTGCAAGAGGGGGAAAGTGACTCAGGGAAGAGGGGGAAGCATGCAAAGGAATGGGGCAGTCTGTGGTGGCTGGATATAACATCTCCCTTCCTTCTTTTAAGATGTTGGTTGTTCATCGTTGACTGCATTCCCTCAGTCTGTTTTATTGTTCTAAGCATGGACACCTTAGCAAAGTTTGTAGGAGTTCCTGACCACAGCGAGGAAATTTCCATGTGAACAGACTAGCTACATACATCAACACCTGGAGACGGATGAACCGTTTGAAGACGGGGATTAGCTGTCCCATTTAATAGTCCATAACCTAGATGAGCATGATGACAACATGCAAGTTGGGTTGAAAATCAACAGAGAAGATGTTGTGCTGGACTTGGATACTGGGTCAGCTCTGTCTGTGAAGACATAACAGCAAATTGCTACCACACAGATTAAGCTACAATTAGAACCGGCATCCATGTGCCTCTGGACCTATAGTGGAGTGCAACTGAAGATGCAGCCAGGATCCCCCCCCCCCCCCCGATTTTGTAAAGCTTTTACCATTCTGTTTGCGGAAAGTGAACAATCACGTCCCGAGTAGCAAAGTGGAGATTTCAAAGGCAACCAGTAGCAGCTGTGCATCTCTGATTGTTCCTGTCATCAAGAAGACAGGAGAAATGTGTCTCTGTGGGATTTTAGGATGGCGACTAACAGCCAACTAGAAATTGAACAATATTCGCTACTGTGGTTGGAAGAATTGTTTGCATCCCTCACTGATAAGACAGACATTCACTAAGCTAGATATTCGTCAAGCTCATCTCCAACTGGAAAAGCATCCAGACAGTCATCAGTACCTCACGATCACCACTCACAAAGGGCTTTAACAATATAACTGCATGGTGTTTGGTGTTGTTTCTGCCCCCGCCATTGGGCAACAGATAATGGATACCATCCTGGAAGGCATCCCCCACTCCAAATGCTTATTTGATTACATGATGATTACTGGCAAGACAGATGCAGATCATACAGTGATTGAGGGTTCATGGCATGAAGGCAAATCTAGAGAAATGCCATTTTTTCCAACCACAATTAACATTTTGTGGATATGTGATAACAAAGGATGGTTTATATACAGCTCAGAGAAAGTTCAAGCCCTGGTGAGAGCGCCTGCCCTAGGAATGTATCAGAACTATGTTTCTATTTGGGATTACTCAATTATTATCATAGCTTCTTGCCAACTTTGGCCCACATATTACATCTGATACGTTGGCTAATGAAAGTACTTACCCCATGGAACGGTCACCCAGTTGCCAGAGAGCATTCCAGTAGACCTAAGACCTCATCTTCACATCTAGAGTCCTGGTTCACTATGACATGCACAAGCCAGTGACGTTCGCTTCTGATGCCTCTCCCTATGGATTAGGGGCTTTCCTGTCCCATATTATACCAGATGGGTCCGAACAGCCCATAGACTTTGCATTCTGTTTACTGATGTCAGCAGAGAAGAATTATGCACAAATTGATAAAGAAGCTCTGGCTTTAATGCAGAAAATGACATTGTACCTACAGCTGCAGCCAGATTACAGATTTACGCTCTTTACTTAGGAACTTTCACATATTTCATTCAATACAGACACCTAGTGGATGCCCATTCGAAGTGGCCTGAAGGCTGGTGTATGAGCTCCACCACTGTGGGATGTCACCATCCATTTGAAGTGGATTTTTGCTGTTTTTGGCCTTTGAAGGCTCTTGGTGGTGAATAATGTCTTGGTGTCATACAGCGATCAAAGGACATTCAGATTGCTTCATTCAAGCACTGAAAGTGGCTCTCTCTACAGCTTCTCCCTATGATGACCTCATGTGTATCCCTTTGGAGTTCCTCCCGGCTTACCGGGCCACCCATCATGCCACTATGGTGGTGTGCCCAGTGGTGCTACTAGTTGGACATCCTGTTCAGATTAAGCTGAATGCTTTGAAACCTGATTTCTCTGAAGGTCCACTGTGAACAATCCTACATGCCCGATCAAACTCGCAAACGTTGTTTCAGGAGAGGATAGAGGGTCTGGGCTTGCAGTTACCAAGGACCCCAGATATGGGTTACGGGTTTGGTAACAAGAGTCTTAAGATCTCTCACATATGTGGTTCAGATGTACCAGGGTCCTCAGTGGAAGAGGCATATTGATCAATTACCCCCTGATCCCCCAGCATTCTCACAACCCAACTGCTTGACTCCAGAGTACGATGACACATGGCCATCTGTGCCGCCAGCATACATTACAGCCAACAGAGGGTAAGAGAGCTCTATACCAACCGTTTCTTCTCCAGAACTGGTCCACACTAAGTTGCCTCCAACAACCCCTGAAGACCTCATCATCAACTCAGCACAAAATGTGATGCTCTGACTGGGAGCACCCAGTGTAAGCTGCCTGAGATGTACCTTACAGAGGGAAATTCCCACAAAGGAAAAAACAACTATTTAGTACGTAAATAATGGCCTGGCACAACAGAAAACAAAACAATAAATACTCACACTGTAGGCCTCAGTGAGCCTGAGGCTAAAGTTCTCAGGTTGGGGAGCATATCTAGCAAGCGGTGGCTGCTCCAAGGAGTCCTTGCTACAGCCTAGGTCGTATTAGAGCCAGATAGCAGGATGACCACCTAGGACACAGACAATAGTCACCGAGTCTGGAATCAGCTTAAGTAACCTACAGGTGGTATAGTTGTCTCTGTTGTAGGTAGAGAACTGGAGCAGCAGTCGTAGAACCAGAGGGCGTAAGATTATCGCTCAACTGAGGGTCGATAAAAAAATGTTGAACCCGACTAGGGATTGAAAGCATCAAACTTAACTAGGTGGTCGACAGCATTGGACACGACACACTGGGAACAGGGAACCCTCGGAGTCCAAGGTAGAGTAGTCAATAAGCTGGGTTGGTAACAGGCCGGCAAAGACTGTACCAGGGATGAGACAGAAGAATAGTCGAACAAACCAGGGTCAAAACCAGTTGAGCGAAATGGTACAAAATCAACAGTTAGAAGAGAAGTCGAATAAACAGGCCGAGGACAGAACCAACACGGGATGTTGAAGCAGAATCAGGAGACAAAGAAGAAGTTGAAGAAACTGGAACAGGAACACAAGATACTTGATACTAATAGCGCACACCAACAAAACACGTGCCAGTGCTTAATAAAGACACACACAAGGGCATCACAACAAGGAGGAGAGACAAGAAAAAGGAAAACCAGAATACCTGGCAAAAAATGTCAGCAAAACCCGGAAAAACATTACACAAAGTTGAAGGCCAGTCAGGGCATCCCGTCCTCCAGTGAGATCGGAGCCTGATGAAGTTCTCTGCAGTTGGCGGTGACCCTGAGGCTGTTCCAGAACTCGCTCTCCCTCCCTTGTTTTCTTTGTGTTTCTATGTACTCTGTTTTGTTGTTATAGGAACGGGAGAGGTGTGATGGCCTGTGTTGCTAGGCAACCACTACAATGCAAAGAGAAGGAGCAGACACCTGGGGGACGCCAGTGGGTGATGTCACACACATCAGGAGTGGAGGACAATATAAGGGTGACCGGTTCTGTGTGTGTTGCTTGTTGGTGCGCTAGTAGGAAGCGCTGTGGATGGCAGAAATCTCCTTCCTGGATATAAGTCTTAAGTGGCGACCCTCCAAGTCAAGCAATGGGCCTTGTTACTGGGACAGTACACTGATTGTTGTATTCAATAAATGGAGTCGGCCTATTTCCACCTCATGAGAAAATGTCTGGTGTGGACATCCCGTTTATACCCTGCACTCCAGGACATCTCAGGGACATAACAACCTGTACATCAGAGGACTTGTACACCAGTGACCTGTACACCAGCAACCTGTGGATCTGTTCACCAGTGGATCTGTTCACCAGTGGATCTGTACATCAGTGATATGTACCCAAGTGGATGTGACCATCAGTGACCTGTACATCTGTGACCTGTCCACCACCGGAACTGTACATCAGTGGACTTGTATACCGGTGATCTGTACACCAGTGGATCTGTACACTAGTGATCTGTACAACTGTGTCCTGTACACCAGTGACCTGTTGTCATTATGTTCCTATGTTGACATTGGGAGTCTCCTCCCCTGAGTCTTTCTATGGGTCATTTTGTGCTTATCTACCTGGCTTCCATGCAGGTAGATGCTCATTCTTCAAGCTACTTCCTAATTGCCAATGTTTCCTGTTACTTTTCCAGTGTTTTGACCTTAGACCGACTCTGACCTAGCTTTGCCTTTTCCCTCCAGCCTTCTGCTTACAACTCAGGCCTACCTCAACATTCTGGTTCACCAGGTTCCCAGTTCTAGTCCTCCACTAGAGACTGTCTATTCAGCCTTTCTGTCTCCAGCGTATGGTCTCAGCCTGTTCTGACTTCTCATTAGTCTATTGTGATCCTTTGACTCTCTGGTATCTGACCTCATCCTGTCTAAGACCAACCCTGATCCTTCAACTCTCCGGTATCCAAACCTTAGCCTTCGACAACCCAGTATCTGACCTTGGCCCGTCTATGACCAACCCTGACCCTTCAATTCTCCAGTATCCAACTTCATCTTGTCTATGACCTAGTTTGTCTGACCACCCGTCCTGGTGCCAACCTTTGGTTTTGTCTGACTACCCGCTCTGTGTATGACCCTGGCTAGGCTAACATTCCCTCTGGTGTGGACCTGCGGCTCTGGTAGACTAACTCCTCTATGTATGACCCTTGGCTTGGCTGACTACCCGTTCTGGTGCTGACCTGTGGCTCTGCCTGACTACCTGCTTTGTGTATGACCCTGGCTAGTCCGTTAAACAATCTGGTGCAGACCTGCGTCTCTGGTTTACAGTTGCGTCATTCTGGCATTTGATTGCCCACTTGGGGTTTACCTGGGGTTGTCCACTGCGCATCCAGCATTCCAACGCTTCAGTGGACAACTGATTGGTGCCCGTGGTGGCTCTGGCAGACCTCTCCTGATTATAGTTACTGTAACTGTGCTTCACAGGAGCAGACCTGTAGCACCATTTCTGTTACGTTGTCCATACAGGTGCGGACCTGTAGCCGTTCCCTTCTCGAGTGCCTAGTCTTTGCAGGTGCGGACCTGTAGCATTGTTCCTCCTCTGGTGCGCTTCGTATACAGATGTGGACCTGTAGCATTGTTCCTCCTCTGGTGCGCTTCGTATACAGATGTGGACCTGTAGTACGTTTACAGGTGTGGACCTGTGGCGGTTTCTCTACTGGCCTTCTGAACTCTAACTGTATCATTACAGCTGCATTTTCCCACCTGACTTGTCCATATTGTATGGTGTACTTGCTGTATTGTTGTTATTTGCATTGTGTATTAATATTGTGTTACCTTTAGTACTGGTCCAGTTATCGTTATTGAACCCGTGACATAAGCACATTCCTTAATCATTCATAGGTGATACACTTACTAAAAGAGGATATAAACTGGTTCTCTTGTCTCCTCCCATTACGCACATGTGATAAACTCCACTACTGCCAAAAATAATTAGGAGTTATTACCGCCTTCATTTCTATGTTCTTTGAGATATATTTTTTCATTTATGTGTGTATTTTTTCAATATATAAAAGGGCAGATGTGAGCGGTTCGTAAAGCATTGTATTTTAGGATTCATTTAGATCGGTTTTGGTGCTAATTATTCATTAGTTTCTGCCCTTTCATGTTCTTGTCTTAGAAATGCCAATAATTTAACCAAACTGAAGTAGTCCTCACTAGATGTCATTTTATTCACTGAACCTTCTGCTGTCTTATAAGGATGAGTAAATGTGCAGCTTCTTCCACATAAAATTCATCAATTCTTCTATACCGAGAGTGAGTGTGAGAGTGAGTGTGGGACTGAGAGGCTGAAAAATCATTTCAATGACTTCAGCGCACAATAAATGCATTCTGCACATTCTTGTCTTCCCAGATTTTAAAGAAGAATTAAATATTAGAAAAACTAACCTGCCATTTTCTGTAAATCTGTAAATATATGGACATACACAGAAAGGAAACAGGTGCAATTCCCAGCAAACCAACTGCACCTCAGAAGACAACTAATATCCTTGATTCCTCTATAGTAAATTTTATAGCGATCTCCCGTATAAACAGCGCAGACGCTGGAGGAGTGTGTGTCGGTATGTACTAATGTGATCATAAGCTCTAGTACATACCCTGCAGTGCAGCTACTGGAGGAGTGTGTGTCGGTATGTACTAATGTGATCATACTCTCTAGTGCATACTCTGCAGTGCAGACGCTGGAGGAGTGTGTGTAGGTATGTACTAATGTGATCATACGCTCTAGTACACACCCTGCAGTGCAGACGCTGGAGGAGTGTGTGTGTTGGTATGTACTAATGTGATCATACTTTCTAGTACATACCCTGCAGTGCAGACGCTGGAGGAGTGTGTGTCGGTATGTACTAATGTGATCATACGCTCTAGTACATACCCTGCAGTGCAGCCACTGGAGGAGTGTGTGTCGGTATGTACTAATGTGATCATACGCTCTAGTACATACCCTGCAGTGCAGACGCTGGAGGAGTGTGTGTCGGTATGTACTAATGTGATCATACGCTCTAGTACATACTCTGCAGTGCAGATGCTGGAGGAGTGTGTGTGTCCGTATGTACTAATGTGATCATACGCTCTAGTACATGCTCTGCAGTGCAGACGCTGGAGGAGTGTGTGTCGGTATGTACTAATGTGATTATACGTCTGTTACATACCCTGCAGTACAGGCGCTGGAGGAGTGTGTGTCGGTATGTACTAATGTGATCATACGCTCTAGTACATACCCTGCAGTACAGACGCTGGAGGAGTGTGTGTTGGTATGTACTAATGTGATCATACGCTCTAGTACATATCCTGCAGTGTAGACGCTGGAGGAGTGTGTGTCGGTATGTACTAATGTGATCATACGCTCTAGTACATATCCTGCAGTGCAGGCGCTGGAGTAGTGTGTGTCGGTATGTACTTATGTGATCATACGCTCTAGTACACACCCTGCAGTGCAGACACTGGAGGAGTGTGTGTCTGTATGTACTAATGTGATCATACGCTCTAGTACATACCCTGCAGTGCAGGCGCTGGAGTAGTGTGTGTCGGTATGTACTAATGTGATCATACGCTCTAGTACATACCCTGCAGTGCAGACGCTGGAGGAGTGTGTGTCGGTATGTACTAATGTGATCATACTCTCTAGTACATACCCTGCAGTGCAGACGCTGGAGGAGTGTGTGTCGGTATGTACTAATGTGATCATACTCTCTAGTACATACCCTGCAGTGCAGACGCTGGAGGAGTGTGTGTCGGTGTGTACTAATGTGATCATACACTCTAGTACATACCCTGCAGTGCAGACGCTGGAGTAGTGTGTGTGTTGGTATGTACTAATGTGATCATACGCTCTAGTACATACCCTGCAGTGCAGACGCTGGAGGAATGTGTGTCGGTATGTACTAATGTGAACATACGCTCTAGTACATACCCTGAAGTGCAGACGCTGGAGGAGTGTGTGTCGGTATGTACTTATGTGATCATATGCTCTAGTACCTACCCTGCAGTGCAGACGTTGGAGGAGTGTGTGTCGGTATGTACTAATGTGAACATACGCTCTAGTACATACCCTGAAGTGTAGACGCTGGAATAGTGTGTCAGTAGGTACTAATGTGACCATACGCTCTAGTACATACCCTACAGTGCAGACGCTGGAGGAGTGTGTGTTTATATGTACTAATGTGATCATACGCTCTAGTACATACCCTGTAGTGCAGACGCTGGAGGAGTGTGTGTTGGTATGTACTAATGTGATCATACGCTCTAGTACATACCCTGCAGTACAGACGCTGAAGTAGTGTGTGTGTTGGTATGTACTAATGTGATCATACGCTCTAGTACATACCCTGTAGTGCAGACGCTGGAGGAGTGTGTGTCGGTATGTACTAATGTGATCATACGCTCTAGTACATACCCTGCAGTGTAGTCGCTGGAGGAGTGTGTGCCGGTATGCAGTATATACTCTAGGTGCTGGAGGAGTGTGTACCGGTATGTAATATATACTGTAGATGCTGGAGGAGTGTGTACCGGTATGTAATATATACTGTATATGCTGGAGGAGTGTGTACCGGTATGTAATATATACTGTATATGCTGGAGGAGTGTGTACCGGTATGTAGTATATACTCTAGGGCTGGAGGAGTGTGTACCGGTATGTAGTATATACTCTAGGCGCTGGAGGAGTGTGTGCCGGTATGTAGTATATACTCTAGGCGCTGGAGGAGTGTGCACCGGTATGTAATATATACTGTAGATGCTGGAGGAGTGTGTACTGGTATGTAATATATACTGTATATGCTGGAGGAGTGTGTACCGGTATGTAATATATACTGTATATGCTGGAGGAGTGTGTACCGGTATGTAGTATATACTCTAGGGCTGGAGGAGTGTGTACCGGTATGTAGTATATACTCTAGGCGCTGGAGGAGTGTGTGCCGGTATGTAGTATATACTCTAGGCGCTGGAGGAGTGTGCACCGGTATGTAGTATATACTCTAGATTCTGGAGGAGTGTGTACCGGTATGTAATATATACTCTAGGTGCTGGAGGAGTGTGTACTGGTATGTAGTATATACTCTAGGGCTGGAGGAGTGTGTACCGGTATGTAATATATACTCTAGGCGCTGGAGGAGTGTGTACCGGTATGTAGTATATACTCTAGGCGCTGGAGGAGTGTGTACCGTTATGTAATATATACTCTAGGCGCTGGAGGAGTGTGTGCCGGTATGTAATATTTACTGTAGGCGCTGGAGGAGTGTGTACCGGTATGTAGTATATACTCTAGATTCTGGAGGAGTGTGTACCGGTATGTAATATATACTCTAGGTGCTGGAGGAGTGTGTGCCGGTATGTAGTATATACTCTAGGGCTGGAGGAGTGTGTACCGGTATGTAATATATACTCTAGGCGCTGGAGGAGTGTGTACCGGTATGTAGTATATACTCTAGGTGCTGGAGGAGTGTGTACCGGTATGTAATATATACTCTAGGTGCTGGAGGAGTGTGTACCGGTATGTAGTATATACTCTAGATTCTGGAGGAGTGTGTACCGGTATGTAATATATACTCTAGGTGCTGGAGGAGTGTGTGCCGGTATGTAGTATATACTCTAGGGCTGGAGGAGTGTGTACCGGTATGTAGTATATACTCTAGGGCTGGAGGAGTGTGTACCGGTATGTAATATATACTCTAGGCGCTGGAGGAGTGTGTACCGGTATGTAGTATATACTCTAGGTGCTGGAGGAGTGTGTACCGGTATGTAATATATACTCTAGGTGCTGGAGGAGTGTGTACCGGTATGTAGTATATACTCTAGGTGCTGGAGGAGTGTGTACCGGTATGTAGTATATACTCTAGGTGCTGGAGGAGTGTGTACCGGTATGTAGTATATACTCTAGGCGCTGGAGGAGTGTGTACCGGTATGTAGTATATACTCTAGGTGCTGGAGGAGTGTGTACCGGTATGTAATATATACTCTAGGTGCTGGAGGAGTGTGTACCGGTATGTAGTATATACTCTAGGTGCTGGAGGAGTGTGTACCGGTATGTAATATATACTCTAGGCGCTGGAGGAGTGTGTACCGGTATGTAGTATATACTCTAGGTGCTGGAGGAGTGTGTACCGGTATGTAGTATATACTCTAGGTGCTGGAGGAGTGTGTATCGGTATGTAATATATACTCTAGGTGCTGGAGGAGTGTGTACCGGTATGTAATATATACTCTAGGTGCTGGAGGAGTGTGTACCGGTATGTAATATATACTCTAGGTGCTGGAGTAGTGTGTACCGGTATGTAATATATACTCTAGGTGCTGGAGTAGTGTGTACCGGTATGTAGTATATACTCTAGGCGCTGGAGGAGTGTGTACCGGTATGTAGTATATACTCTAGGCGCTGGAGTAGTGTGTACCGGTATGTAATATATACTCTAGGTGCTGGAGTAGTGTGTACCGGTATGTAATATATACTCTAGGTGCTGGAGTAGTGTGTACCGGTATGTAATATATACTCTAGGTGCTGGAGTAGTGTGTACCGGTATGTAATATATACTCTAGGTGCTGGAGGAGTGTGTACCGGTATGTAATATATACTCTAGGTGCTGGAGTAGTGTGTACCGGTATGTAGTATATACTCTAGGCGCTGGAGGAGTGTGTACCGGTATGTAGTATATACTCTAGGTGCTGGAGGAGTGTGTACCGGTATGTAGTATATACTCTAGGCGCTGGAGGAGTGTGTACCGGTATGTAGTATATACTCTAGGTGCTGGAGTAGTGTGTACCGGTATGTAGTATATACTCTAGGCGCTGGAGGAGTGTGTACCGGTATGTAATATATACTCTAGGTGCTGGAGTAGTGTGTACCGGTATGTAATATATACTCTAGGTGCTGGAGTAGTGTGTACCGGTATGTAATATATACTCTAGGTGCTGGAGTAGTGTGTACCGGTATGTAATATATACTCTAGGTGCTGGAGGAGTGTGTACCGGTATGTAATATATACTCTAGGTGCTGGAGTAGTGTGTACCGGTATGTAGTATATACTCTAGGCGCTGGAGGAGTGTGTACCGGTATGTAGTATATACTCTAGGTGCTGGAGGAGTGTGTACCGGTATGTAGTATATACTCTAGGTGCTGGAGGAGTGTGTACCGGTATGTAGTATATACTCTAGGTGCTGGAGGAGTGTGTACCGGTATGTAGTATATACTCTAGGTGCTGGAGGAGTGTGTACCGGTATGTAGTATATACTCTAGGTGCTGGAGGAGTGTGTACCGGTATGTAGTATATACTCTAGGTGCTGGAGGAGTGTGTACCGGTATGTAGTATATACTCTAGGTGCTGGAGGAGTGTGTACCGGTATGTAGTATATACTCTAGGTGCTGGAGGAGTGTGTACCGGTATGTAGTATATACTCTAGGTGCTGGAGGAGTGTGTACCGGTATGTAGTATATACTCTATGTGTATGGTCTGTGTGAATATAACGTAGAAGTGAAGCCATAAGCCTATCACTGTGCCTGTGCTATTCGGTGACATTCTGTCAGTCTACACTCCTGCTTTACACCTATTGGCTGAACTGTGATTGTCCCGCCTAGTATTGTCCTTAAATACTGGGATCTGGCACATCTCCGGTGCCCTCTCATGGTGTTCCTGTACCAGCGCTTGTCCCTGATTATTGTGCGCTCTCAGTGTATCGACCCGGCCTGTCTGACTACTCTGCATCTCGTTTCCTGCCTGTGCACCGACCTGGACCGCCTGACCATTCTGCTTCTCATCTCCTGTGTACCGACCTGGCTTGGCTGACGTTCCTGCTCTGTGTACCGACCTGGCTTGGCTGACGTTCCTGCTCCGTGTACTGACCCAGCTTGGCTGACGTTCCTGCTCCGTGTACCGACCCGGCTTGGCTGACGTTCCTGCTCCGTGTACCGACCCGGCTTGGCTGACGTTCCTGCTCCGTGCACTGACCTGGATTGGCTGACGTTCCTGCTCCGTGTACCGACTTGGCTTGGCTGACGTTCCTGCTCCGTGTGCCGACCCGGCTTGGCTGACGTTCCTGCTCTGTGTAACGACTTGGATTGGCTGACGTTCCTGCTCTGTGTAACGACTTGGATTGGCTGACGTTCCTGCTCCGTGCACTGACTTGGATTGTTCTACGTTCCTGTTCTGTGTGACTCCGCCCGGTTGGGCTGCTGCCTCCTCTGCATGTCCTGACCGGTCTCCAGTTAAGTGTAGTGCTTATCTCACTGTCTGTGGACAGCTGTGCAGTTTGATCTCGGTTGCCTCCATGTTGCCCCGGCGACATTCCTATTGGTCTGCCTTACGAACCGCTCCAAGTCGGGTGCCTTCTCAGGGCGAGTTGCTCAGATTCCGTTACTGCTACAGCAGTGCCCAGGCTGCTCAAGTCTTCTTTACTGCCACGACAGTATCCAGTTGCCTAGTCTCCGTTACTGCTACAGCAGTGCTCAACTGGATCAGTCTCTGTTACTGCTACGGCAGTGCCCCTATTGCTCAGTCTCCGTTTCTGCCATGGCAGCACCTCAGTTGCTCTGTCTCCGTTAATGCTATGGCAGTATCCAGTTGCCTAATCTCCGTTACTGCTACGGCAGCGCCCCTATTGCTCAGTCTCCGTTACTGCTACAGCAGTGTATAAGTCACTCAGTCTCCGTTACTGCTACAGCAGTGTATAAGTCACTCAGTCTCCGTTACTGCTACAGCAATGTATAAGTCACTCAGTCTCCGTTACTGCTACAGCAGTGTATAAGTCACTCAGTCTCCGTTACTGCTACAGCAGTGTATAAGTCACTCAGTCTCCGTTACTGCTACAGCAGTGTATAAGTCACTCAGTCTCCGTTACTGCTACAGCAGTGTATAAGTCACTCAGTCTCCGTTACTGCTACAGCAGTGTATAAGTCACTCAGTCTCCGTTACTGCTACAGCAGTGTATAAGTCACTCAGTCTCCGTTACTGCTACTGCAGTGCTCAAGTTGCCTGGTCTCCGTTACTGCTAAGGCAGTCCACAATTGTCTGGTATCCATATTCTTGGGCGTTACTCGTACTAAAGCTCTCACCTCTGTTTAAGCTCCTTAAAAGCCCTTACCACACATGGGCCTGTCAACATTCTCTGTTTATTAACCCATGCAGTACCGATATACTGGGACGCACACAAGATCTCCCTGACCTGTGTCAGTATATTGTTCTATGGACTCTTTACTTATACTGGACCTGTGTGGGCTTACCTCTGTATAACCTGTCTAGTGGCTGTATTATATTAAGTGTATATTACAGGACCTCTGAGGGTTATAGTGATCCTAATTGTTTAATAAAATAGTGTATTATCCAAACCTACTGTGTCTGTGTGTCGAACAAACCGTTACAGAGCCAAATTCATTTAGTAAATAGGAGGAATTCTGGCCCAAACCACATGCACCAGGAGAGAGGGATAAACATTCCCCAGTTCCTCCATTCACTGAAATGGGGGTTCTGACCCTTGATTACTAATGAGGACACCAGTGCACTGTGACCAGTCTGACCGATGAGAAGTCACGTTTAGTAGTGATACTATTCATTCCCATGACAGTGCACTTGGTTTGCTCTTTAGATGATTGGAGTTTTGGTGAATTCCAGGAAAGGATCCGAATTCTCCTGTTGTCCTGTTCCTTTCTATTAAGGGGCCAATGACCGCACGCATCTCCTCCAGAGCCCCCCATACCCTCACACTAGCGCCCAGTGATTGGACACAAATAAATAACGACTCTGAGGCACGTACACAATGTAGGTGGGAAAATCAAAAGGTCACGGTTTATTAATGGGCTTTGACCTATTTAAGAGACTCTTGGGAGACCCTCCTCCCAGCCCTTTGCCGTGTGGTGCTCGGGAGCCGTAGCCGCTGCGTGGCACAGCACTGCTCCTGTCTATGTAGTGAGATTCCCTGTGATGTAATAAAGGATTCGCTTGTTACAGTTTGATTCCTCACAGTCACAAATACTGAGCTTGAATTTGCTTATTAACCCGGGGGATTTAATCAGCATTAGAAATGCTAAATTCCACTGGAAGGCTCTGCTCTTATCATTGTTATATTGTTTTTAATTAAACTTTGCATTTTCAAATCCTGTTAAATTGAGTGCGGCGAGTGAACATGCTAATGCACCCAGCACCCCTGAGAGAGGCTCACATTTCTGGGCTGTTAGTTACAATCCATTATATAACAATTGACTTAATTCCTCTTTGTGCGAGTGGAAGGCCCGGTGGAAAGGTAGGAGATTAGCGTGATTAGGTCCCACTGAGATGGCACTAATTCAAATTCATCCTGAGGAGCGTTCGCCGGGCGCAAGTCTGAGCTTCCAGCGCTGATGGCTTTGTGTTGTGCTACTTACTATCCCTGAAACAAGAGAATTAATTCCGTCAGACTGGGAACAGAACTGTAATCCGGAAAGAGTCCTATTCATGATTTCATTGAGTGTTTCTATAGCAGAACGGCCAGTACTTAAAGTGTGCATTAGCAATATTTTCCCCCCTGAGACGCAGGCGAGAGGCACAAAATTATACCATTTAATGATTTGTCACCGTTTCTTCATCTTCTTGAAATCACGTGTAGAATTGTTCCCAGACAAAGAGGTTTGGTAAAATAAAACACATAAAATCCATTGACTTCCGCTCTTTCATGTGCTATTAATGGACTTTACAGTCCTTTAGTCACAACATGTCTGTACAGTAACCTTCCAGTTGAATAACAAATTCCCCAGATTAATTGACGGAATAGTAATATTTATTATGATACAAATAATAATGTGTGTATCGGGGGGCTGCCCTGAACACACAGAGATAATCGTCTTCTACATAAAAACAAAAGGTCAGCAATTCTGGAGCAAAACATCTATACTATAGTGGGCAAATAAACATTCTTTCTGATTAAATTCTGCTTTTAACCCCTTACATGCTAGACCAGTCTCCACTGCACTGAAAAACAATGACAGGTGAAATTACTAGCATCCTAAGTGTAAAAATTGGAATTTGAATTAGTGGGGATTGTGGAAACGTTTCAGTGTCCCCCTGTGGCACAGATGGATTGTGCCTGGACCCCTTCGTCTCTATGCACAGGGCCGGAGATTCCACAGGACATCCCAAGAGAATGATTAATTGTTGGAGGGGGCAATATCTTCTGGGTGCTGGTACGCTGGGGGCTTCCCTACAACGTGCTGTTGGGGTATCTTTCCCTGTGGGATTGGGGGGTTCCTGGGTCTGGGGGGAGTGGTGTGAGTTCTGCGCCCCTGGTTTTGGCGAGAGGTACCACTGCCAGGCTTATGAGGACAGGGCTGCTGCCAGGATTGGGTGCAGGGAATGCACTTTTGCTAGGTCAGGGCAGGATCTGGGGAAGTGTGGCAGGGGTTGTGCAGTTTGGTGGATTCCCCACAGTGGCTTTTGGGGCCACTTACATGTGTTGGGAAGGTCTCTTGGGTATTCGTCTTAAGATGGATGTGCGGGAAAAAATCTGGCGGAAAAAGTTTGTGGAGATTTTCCTTGCTCCTTCCGTTCGATGAGGCACCGCCTGACAGAGAGGAAAAGTATGCGGAGAAGAAGGAAGAGAAGGAACGCCGGAGACATCGGAAGATACCTAATGTGTCTAGCAATTGGATTTGCACCTTTTCCATACTGGCCAGTGCTATACGGGAGCGCTTTGTTGTTATCAGGACACCATATAGAGTGCCTGCAGGATTTATGGAGGACTGGCATGGTGTACTTACAATGAGTAATTCCGCCAACGAATGGCTGTTCGGCCGTCTATTTCATGGGATCAGTTGGACATCGGTTTGTTGCTCTCTATCATGACCCGTCTGGCTGGTTCTCCAATGGGAATGCAGTCTTTTCAGTCCGGCGCTCTGGGGTTGGGGTTCCTCCCCACGCCTTCCTCCTCCTCAAAGAACGTGGGTACTGCTTGTAACGTGACGCCTTGTATCATAAGCTGGATACCTCCATTATAGTTTTTCTCCCTCAGAGTAACACTCCAATAGTATACCAAATCTCCTATTCCCAAACATCAGCCGAGACTTGATGAAGGGAAGAACTCTCTTTTATTGACTCAAACACACAGCTTATATATACTACAGAGACTCTTATCTAGATCAGCATGCAAATGAGGACTTGGGACAGTGTTTCTATGCTTGACCAATCAGTCACCAGCACCCTTATCATGATAAGAATGCAGATTAAGACTTGAAATTATACATTCTTAACTGGCTCATCAATAACCTCCTCTGATTGATCAAGGAAGCACAGCAGGAATCAATTAACATTCCTTAGACAGACCTGGAGTATAGTGGAAGCAAAGCCCAACCCCCACTATCTCTGCACTCTAGCAATGTATAGGAAGCAACTATGGCTAAGCTCAGTCTATGGTTGTTAGTCTTTTGGGTAGAAATAGTCTGAAGACATGAGATCCCATATCTCTAACACACCAATATCTCCCATAGTCGCCACAGTTCCATCACACAGCTGGCAGTTTAATGATGGGCATTGCAAGTGGGGAGATTCCTGTAATTCAAACATGAATGTTCCGGCTCGCATCCAAAGGTTTTAAGAAGCCCTGCGGTGGGGACAAAAGCAGGACAGTGGGCAGCAAAGAGGAGGATTCCAGTGTCCGTAGGAAAGATGCACTCTTAGCTAAGGGAGTACAGGGATAGGGAGTCAGCGAGGCCATTGGCGGAGGGGTTCACTGTGGGCTTTAGGATTTCAGGTTGCTAGGGGTTTGGGGTCACGGAGGTGGCCAATTTGTAATTGGTGATCCAACACCGGGAAGTGTTGTGGGGAAGGAGGTGGTGTTGGAGAGGATGGCTGGTCCGTTTTCAAGTACTCCCCTACCTGGTTTTCAGGTGTTGCCTTTGGGGGTGATTCCCAAGAAAGAACCGGGGGAAATTCCGTCTTATTCACCACATGTACTTTCTGTTTGGGTGTTCATCCAACGATGCGCTTGACCTGTCTCTATGCAGCATATTGTATGCCTCCTTTGATAGGGCTACAGCAGACATTGAATCTGCATCCGTCTTCTTCTGGACCATGCAGACAGTCATCCTCTTCTGGGTGTAGGACGGGTGATGACTACTATGTTAACCTGTGTCTGCTCATGGGATGCTCATTTTCTTGTGCTCTTTTTGAGCACTTCAGTACGTTCATAGAAGGGTGGTGCACAGGGAAGCTGGGTTTTCATCTATCATGCATTACTTTTATGATTTTTTGTGCCTTGGGCCAGGTGGTCTGGACGTGTGTCGGAGGCTGCTGGACACACTGCAGCTTGTTTGCTGTGAATTTGGGGTTCCTTTGTCCTGGGAGAAGACGGAAGAACCTATGACTTGTCTGTGTTTTTGGGGATTGAATTGGATTCGGTCCCTATGGAATGTAGATTGCCAGGGGACAAGTTGGCAGACTTAGTGGGGGAGGTTGTCGCTTGCAGAAAGGCTCGGAAGGTATCCCTTCGGGCTTTACAGTGATTGTTGGGCAAGCTCAATTTTGCTTGCCGGATTATTCCCATGGGTTGGGAGTTTAACCGGATGGCTGGCAATGGCCACTGGAGGTGCGTTAAGTCCACATCATCACATCTGGATAACAATGCCATTGCGCGAGGGTCTGAAGGTTTGGGAACAGCTTTTAGCCCATTACAATGGGCGCTACTACTGGCGGTCGCTGGCTCTGTCAAACATGGAGTTGGATTTGCACACGGATGGGGTTGGCTCCATTGGTTTTGGGCATTATTTGTTGCAGACTGGTGCTCGGTGAGTGTTGGCCATCGGCTTGGGTCGCTGAAGGGTTAATCCGGAATATACTGTTCTTGGGGAGATCTTTCTTCTGAGGTTTTTATTAACCGGTCCCTTATTAATCGGTGTAAAGTTTTTTTGAGTACCGTTATCCTTAGGACCACGTGGTTTTGATCATGTGACCCTTGGATATTTAAATCCCACGACTGACGGCTGTGTTGGGATCATGGACCAATTATATACTATTGAAGGGACTCATTTCCCATGATCCTCCGTGTTGTAGTTGTCAGGTGATTCATAATTGAGAAAGCTGATTGGTCATGTAGATCTAATGGACAGCGGTCGACCGAGGTGATGAACCTAGAAGGTATTTATATCCATTTTTGTTTGGGCGGCACTTCATATATATTTTTTATTGTATTAAGGCTGGTTTTATTGCTTTGAAAAAGTGGCTTTCTAGCCGCGTAACGCATTAGCATTCTTAGCCTGTTTATGATGTATATTATTTTATATATTAAATTTTATAATTTACTTGAGTGTCTGCCTGTTATATCCTATTGTGGGATCATCTTCTTCAAATACAAGAAGAGAAACGACCGAACGGAGACGGTTTGATTCTCCGCATGCCTTCATAGTCAGATGATCCAAATTGTGGAGTTCTGAAAACATCTGAATGTGAGTGCAATTTTATTATTTTTTTTATAAGTACTTTGTTCCAATATACTTCACTATTGGTGCCCCTTTGTTTGTGTTTTTATTTTTATGGTGTACTTTTGATCTACCGCTGTGGGAGAGCGAGACCTGTGAGGGTGCAGCCATTCATCTCTAAGGAGAATACTGTGTCTGGAGGCAATTGAAAATACTCCAGAAGTTTTGTGTTGTTGGAGTTGGCATAAGCCGTCTCTGACGTAATCTTTTTGTGAGTGCGCACAGTGGGGTGCGGTGGTGGTCAATTATTGATCCAGTTTGATACACACAGGGACGCCCCTTGTTTTCTTCCTCCCTTCTTCTTTTTCTACTGTTCTTGGAACTGTTCTCTATCATAGTGTTGGTTTCTTTGTGGGGGAGATTGTATGCAGGACGGCAATGTGGTGTTCCATTCAGACAACATGGGGGTGGTTCAGGCTGGTAAAGAGGAACTTTCACCTCTGTATGTTCTTGGCTTCATCCCTTCCTTTGTATCCCCTGTGTGTATTGTTTTGTTTTTTTTGCATAAAATTTGGTTTAAGTTCAGCAATATAGAAATCAATTCTTTAGCTGATGACGTAATGTTCCGTTAGAGCTGTACCGCTGTGCACTATAAGGTGCAGAAGACACTCCCACGGAGCTGTCACTGAATAATCTGTCCAGCCCCTTGAATCGGTCCAGCCCTTCTAAACCACGTGACCTGGCGTGCTCCTTGAATCCTGTCTGTGAAATGCGAGCACGTTCATATACAGTGCTCCCACTGTATACATAAGAGCCAGTAGTAGCATATGTTGTGTTATGCTGCCAGTGTCACCTGTGTGCTGAATTTCCTTCACTTGCACTGCTTAGGCTGCCACACTATAAAAATGTACTGCTCTGTGTAACGGATCTTATCCGTTACTTGAGCCTTGTCTGGACCTCAAACTATTTATCCAAAGACTATGGACATTTATTACTGTTAGGACTCTGTGCTGTGCCTTGGCGTACAAACTGTACAGCTATTCCCTAAGAGAAAGACTTAAATTCATAGACTTTGGATCACATACTATGTTTAATGTATAGCGAACGTTTTAGTTATTGTATGTAGTATGTTTGAGGGTTTACACACTCACCGATTACCAGCTGGCGGGGACCGGCGCTGTGTGCGATCAGCGCCACCGGATCGAACGTTCAGCGGCAGGGGCAAGAGGTCAAAGCTGGGTCACTCAAAACCCTGCAGTAAGCATGCAAATATCTTACATAGCCTAAAATGTGTATTGCAGCCACTCCAGCCATTTAACTATGTGTACTGTAGGCAGACCCCCTGCTGTGTGTTAATTAAGCCATTGTGAATTGCAGTCAGACCCCCTGCCATGTGGTAATTAGTTCAAGCCCTCAAGTCTTTGTTCAATCAAACCCTTTTGTATCTGAAATGTAATCATGTCTGAGTAATTGTATCTGTTAAGACCATCTGTTGTTGGCTTTTGTCTGATGTATTATGATTGGATCACGCCCTTTTGTATCTGGTTTCACCCATCAGTGTATAAATATCTGTGGTTTGTGTCAATAAAGTGAGTTATGTTTGGAGTGAACAAGGAGTCCTGGAGTCTTGTATTGCTTATGGTCTAAAGTATCCACTCTGATACCCATCTGCGCCAAGTATCCTGAATCGTCGACCGCCTGCTGCCAGTTTCCTGTGATCTAACTTCGTGGACTGTCAGGCGGCGACGTGGACTCTTCCATGATTCCCTGCTTCCAGCGATCCTGTGACTGATCCCAGTGACCATCCATACTTCAACCGGTGCATCCGACGGCGCCTGTCTGGCGTCGAGGGGGAGAGACCCGGGAATGACGGCAGAAGGCGACGCGGTCCCTTCCCAGCTTCCGTTACACTCTGGTACTAAGGGTTAAGATTGTGGTGTTCATTGATTTTTAAAATATATAGACTTAATTAACACACTTTTTTATGTGTTTGTCAGCTTCACAGTTCATGCTACTTTCATCGTCAGCTCCATTCATGCTTTCTCTTCCCTCCGGAGCGCAGAGAGATGGATGCCGTGCACGCTGGAGTACAGGAAACTGTGAGTGCGCTCCGTGGTGCACCTGGCCTTATGGACATCATTTGCATGAATCGTGCAAAGTCGACATTGTCCCCTGCATGCAAGAAGTCGTTCCGTGTGCGACTACATGTCGACTAGTGAGGAGGGGAGAGGGGTATCGGAGGAAATGGGCAGCAAATACAAGCTTGTCACCAGCTTCCTCTGATGTCTCTCTCCCCTCCTCCCGCTTCCTCCAATGCCTCTGTCCTCTTCAGTGTCCCCAGCCATCAATAAGGGGTATTAATGATGTATATTAAGGGAGCGCTGCGGAGGGCTGCTTCCTTCAATAGTTTCTTTATTAGATTGACTCATTCATAGTGTCCTACTTACCGTGTCCCATTGCTATTAGTACTTTTGCTCCACTCTCCGTTTGAAGGAGAGTGGAGCAAAAGTCCTAATAGCAATGGGACACAGGAGGTAGGGCATTAGAAATGAATGAATCTAAGTAAATATATGTTTAATTAAAGTATTTTAATAATAAAATGTGTAAAACACACACACACACACATATATATACAGGCAAGGTATGCAGTCCATACCTTGCCTATTCACCCTTTGGGTACCAGAGGGGTAGGAAACATGCTAAGCAATGCTTTCCTACCTCTCTGCTACTCAAAGAGTTAAGTGTTGTATATCAGACAGATTTGTCCACTACATGGAAGTCCATGAGGTGGATGTAGATGGGGTTAGTATGTCCCATATATGCAATATATGTGACATACTAAGGGGGGGATGTCAAAGGGGGCATTGTGTAGTGCTTGGTGTACTAGTTTTCTTTATTGTAACCCTTTGAATGCCACAGGGGTGAGCAGTGCACATCCCTATGGCATTCAAAGCTGTCCACTGTGCTGAAAGCCATCTCTGTGTTCCCCTAGTGGCTGGGAAGGGAATCACAGAGAATGCTGTTCAGAACTGGCGACGTGGGTTTTGGATTTTCTGACTGAACTTGATACTTTGCAGTGCTGTGATTGGCTGTGGTGCTAGGTAACATTTTTATTGTGTGCTTTTAGGTAAGATTTTCTATGCAACGCAGGTTTAAGGTTAACGTGTATTTTGTTGGTCGCCGCTCGTTAGCCTTTCTGGGTAAGGAAGATTTGAATCTCACGTTACCCGGTCTTGCTTAACTCGCGAAGGCAGTTTTTTTCTTCACGTTGGTTTTAACACCAACATTTGGATCGAGCCCTTAGTCTTGTGTCGTCTGCACTTGATTATGTCCTTCCAGGTGCATCACGTGCCCGGCATGTTTGATGTTGCCTCTGATGCATTGTCTCAGTTCCAGGGGTGGAATTCCAGGAGGCATGTCCAGGGTCAAAGGCTGCAGGTACGCCTTGCCCCTCCATCTAATGGGAGCTTGGCTTAGTGAAGTCTCAGCATGGGTGAAGAATTCCATTTCACCGGCCACCTGGGCGCAGTATACATCGGCCTGGGATGACTGGCTTGGCCTGGAGCGATTGTCAGGTACTCTGATCTCTGAGATAGAAGGTGTGGATGGGGTGCTTTGGTTGGTGTAGGACTGTCATAGCAGAGGGCTTTCTGCTGCGGCTATTTCTGGCAAGGTGTCTGGTCTGGCCTTTGGCTTTACGTTGAGAGGATGTAAGGACATTACCAAGTATTTTGTGGTGCGTACGGTGCTTCAGGGTCTGCACCGCTGTTCGGCTTCATCAGACTCGCGGAGTCCAGTGTCGTTTCGGTTGTTGCAGTGTATTGAAGGGTTTTTGCCAGTGGTTTGTCGGGATGAGTTTGAAATGAAGCTTTTTATCACGGCTTATTGTCTGCTATTTTTTGGGGTACTGTGAACTGGGGAGCTGGTTAGTGGGTGTAAATCGCAACCTGGGGTTGTTCTAGTGGAGGATGTTTGTTTGGGGACGGATTCCCTAGAATTTAAACTCTGCAGGTCTAAGACGATGTAGTTGACTGTGGTACTTGGGTGACTCTATTCGCTGGGAGATGTGGAGGTGTGCCCTGTTGCGGTTGTTCGGTGGTTTTTGGCCTTGCATCCTTTGGTGCCTGGGTCCCTGTTAATCCACTGGGATGGGGTGGTACTTACGCTTTTTCAATTTCTTCTGGTTTTCATGTTGTGTCTTTCGGGTCTGACTATCCCAGCAGGTGACTTAGGGGGACATTCTTTTCGGATTGGGGAGGCGACGGGGGCGGCTCAGTTGGGGTTGTTGGCTGAGTCTATTAAGAGGATTGGTCGCTGGGAGCCATTGCGTTTTCTGTCATATGTGCGGCCGGGTAAGGTGATTGGGGGTTGAGGGGACTGGTGTGCTTGGGTTACTGTTTGCTTGTTTTGCAGGTAATGGGGTCCGGATCATGCGACACTCGTTTGTATTCTGGGCGTGTAGGAGAGCTGCTGTGTGGGAGAACGGATTACAGATGTCTCAAGTTTCCTGGTTTGGGTATCGGGGTATGTGTTGGTCTCAACTTGTTCCAGAGTTTTTTAAGCTGGTGGCTGACGGGGCAGTGGCCCCTTAGGTTCTGGCTGTGCATTTGGGAGGTAACAATCTGGGTTCTGTTCCTGCTTGGCAGTTGGTTGATTCCATGAAGGGTGATGTGGGTATATTGTTGCAGCAGTGCCCGGGATTGTGTGGGGACCACTCGTACTACTGACACCTACTAGACACTGGTATCATTGTGTGGGGGACCATTCGCACTACTGACACCCGCAAGACACTGGTATCATTGTGTGGGGGACCATTCGTACTACTGACACCCACAAGACACTGGTATCATTGTGTGGGGACCACTCGTACTACTGACACCCACAGGACACTGGTATCATTGTGTGGGGACCACTCGCACTACTGACACCTACTAGACACTGGTATCATTGTGTGGGGGACCATTCGTACTACTGACACCCGCAAGACACTGGCATCATTGTGTGGGGGACCATTTGTACTACTGACACCCGCAAGACACTGGTATCATTGTGTGGGGACGACTTGTACTACAGACACCCACAGGACACTGGTATCATTGTGTGGGGACCATTCATACTACTGACACCCGCAAGACACTGGTATCATTGTGTAGGGACTACTTGTACTACTGACACCTACAAGACACTGGTATCATTGTGTGGGGACGACTTGTACTACAGACACCCACAGGACACTGGTATCATTGTATGGGGACCACTTGTACTACTGACACCCACAGGACACTGGTATCATTGTGTAGGGACCACTTGTACTACTGACACCTACAAGACACTGGTATCATTGTGTGGGGGACCATTCATACTACTGACACCCACAGGACACTGGTATCATTGTGTAGGGACTACTTGTACTACAGACACCCACAGGACACTGGTATCATTGTGTAGGGACTACTTGTACTACTGACACCCACAGGACACTGGTATCATTGTATGGGGACCACTTGTACTACTGACACCCACAGGACACTGGTATCATTGTATGGGGACCACTTGTACTACTGACACCTACAAGACACTGGTATCATTGTGTGGGGGACCATTCGTACTACTGACACCCACAGGACACTGGTATCATTGTGTAGGGGCTACTTGTACTACAGACACCCACAGGACACTGGTATCATTGTGTAGGGACTACTTGTACTACAGACACCCACAGGACACTGGTATCATTGTGTAGGGACTACTTGTACTACAGACACCCACAGGACACTGGTATCATTGTGTAGGGACTACTTGTACTACAGACACCCGCAAGACACTGGTATCATTGTGTGGGGACCACTTGAACTACTGACACCCACAGGACACTGGTATCATTGTATGGGGACCACTTGAACTACTGACACCCACAGGACACTGGTATCATTGTATGGGGACCACTTGTACTACTGACACCTACTAGACACTGGTATCATTGTGTGGGGGACCATTCGTACTACTGACACCCACAGGACACTGGTGTCATTGTATGTGGACCACTTGAACTACTGACACCCACAGGACACTGGTATCATTGTATGGGGACCACTTGAACTACTGACACCCACAGGACACTGGTATCATTGTATGGGGACCACTTGTACTACTGACACCTACTAGACACTGGTATCATTGTGTGGGGGACCATTCGTACTACTGACACCCACAGGACACTGGTGTCATTGTGTGGGGACCACTTGTACTACTGACACCCATAGGACACTGATATCATTGTGTGGGGACCACTTGTACTACTGACACCCACACGACACTGGTGTCATTGTGTGGGGACCACTTGTACTACTGACTCCCACAGTACACTGATATCATTGTGTGGGGGACCATTTGTACTACTGACTCCCACAGGACACTGGTGTCATTGTATGGGGACCACTCGTACTACTGACACCCACAGGACACTGGTATCATTGTATGGGGACCATTTGTACTACTGACACCCACAGGACACTGGTGTCATTGTATGGGGACCACTCGTACTACTGACACCCACAGGACACTGGTATCATTGTATGGGGACCACTTGTACTACTGACACCCACAGGACACTGGTATCATTGTATGGGGACCACTTGTACTACTGACACCCACAGGACACTGGTATCATTGTGTGGGGACCATTTGTACTACTGACACCCACAGGACACTGGTGTCATTGTATGGGGACCACTCGTACTACTGACACCCACAGGACACTGGTATCATTGTATGGGGACCACTTGTACTACTGACACCCACAGGACACTGGTATCATTGTATGGGGACCACTTGTACTACTGACACCCACAGGACACTGGTATCATTGTGTGGGGACCATTTGTACTACTGACACCCACAGGACACTGGTATCATTGTGTGGGGACCATTTGTACTACTGACACCCACAGGACACTGGTGTCATTGTATGGGGACCACTCGTACTACTGACACCCACAAGACACTGGTATCATTGTATGGGGACCACTTGTACTACTGACACCCACAGGACACTGGTATCATTGTGTGGGGACCATTTGTACTACTGACACCCACAGGACACTGGTATCATTGTATGGGGACCACTCTTACTACTGACACCCAGAGGACACTGGTATCATTGTGTGGGGACGACATGTGCTACAGACACCCACAAGACACTGGTATCATTGTATGGGAACAACTTGTACTAGTGACACCCACAGGACACTGGTATCATTTTGTGGGACCACTCATTCAACTGATAACCATAGGACATTGGTATTATTGCGTTTGGACCACTAGAACTACTGACACCCACAGGACACTGGTATAATTGTGTGTGGGACCACTCGTAACACTGACACCCACAGGACACTGGTATCATTGTGTGGGGAACCACTCTTATTACTGACACCCACATGACACTAGTATCATTGTGTGGGGAACCACTCTTACTACTGACACCCACAGGACACTGGTATTATTGTGTAGGGCACCATTTGTACTACTGATACCCACAGGACACTGGTATCATTGTGTGGGGCAGCACTTATACTACTGACACCCACAAGACACTGGTATCATTGTGTGGGGACCACTCATACTACTGACACTCACAGGACACTGGTATCATTGTGTGGGAACCACTCTTACTACTGACACCCACAGGACACTGGTATCATTGTGTGGGGTACCACTCTTACTACTGACACCCACAGGACACTGTTATCATTGTGTGGGGGACCATTCTTACTACTGACACCCACAGGACACTGGTATCATTGTGTGGGGGACCACTCTTACTACTGAAACCCACAGGACACTAGTATCATTGTGTGGGGGACCACTATTACTTCTGACACCCACGGGACACTGATATCATTGTGTGGGGGACAACTCGTACTAATGATACCCACAGGACACTGGTATCATTGTGTGGGGGACCACTGTTACTTCTGACACCCACAGGACAATGGTATCATTGTGTGGGGGACCATTTGTACTACTGACACTGACAGGACACTGATATCATTGTGTGTGGGACCACTCGTACTACTGACTCCCACAGGATACTGGTATCATTATGTGGGGGACCACTCGTACTACTGACACCCACAGGACACTGGTATCATTGTGTTGGGGCCACTCATACTACGAACACCCACAGGACACTGGAATCATTGTGTGTGGGACCACTCGCACTACTGACACCTACTGGACACTGTTATCATTGTGTGGTGGACCATTCGTACTACTGACACCTGCAATACACTGGTATCATTGTGTGGGAACCATTTGTACCACTGACACCCACAGGACACTGGTATCATTGTATGGGGACGACTTGTACTACTGACACCCACAGGACACTGGTATCATTGTGTGGGGATGACTTGTACTACTGACGCCCACAAGACACTGGTTACATTGTGTGGGAACAACTCGTACTACTGACACCCACAGGACACTGGTATCATTTTGTGGGACAACTCATTCTACTGACACCCACAGGACACTGGTATCATTGTGTTGGGACCACTTGTACTACTGACACCCACGGGACACTGACATCATTGTCTAGGGGTCCATTTGTACTACGGATATCCACAGGACACTTATATCATTATGTGGGGACCACTCGTACAACTGACACTCACAGGATACTAGTATCATTGTGTGGGGGACCACTTGTACTAGTGACACCCACAGTACACTGACATCATTGTGTGGGGGACCATTTGTACTACTGACACCCACAGGACACTGATATCATTGTGTGGGGGACCACTCGTACTACTGACAGCCACAGGACACTGGTATCATTGTGTGGGGGACCACTCTTACTACTGACACCAACAGGACATTGGTATCATTGTGTGGGGGACCACTCGTAACACTGACACCCACAGGACACTAGCATCATTGTGTGGGGGACCACTCTTACTACTGACACCCACAGGAAACTGGTATCATTGTGTGGGGACCACTCATACTACTGATACCCACAGGACACTGGTATTATTGTGTGGGACACAATTTGTACTACTGATACCCACAGGACTACTCATACTTCTAACACTCACGGGACACTGGAATCATAATGTGGTGAATACTCCTACTACTGACATCCACAGGACACTGGTATCATTGTGTGGGGGACCACTTGTTCTTCTGACACCCACAGGACACTGGTATCATTGTGTGGTGGACCACTCGTACTACTGACATCCACAGGACACTGGTATCATTGTTTGGGGCACCACTAGTACCACTGACACTCACAAGATACTGGTATCATTGTGTGGTAACCACTCTTACTACTGACACCCACAGATCACTGGTATCTTTGTGTGGGGTCCACTCGCACTACTGACACCCACAGGACACTGGTATCATTGTATGGGGGACCACTTGTACTACTGACACCCACAGTACACTGATATCATTGTGTGGGGGCCCATTCATACTACTGACACCCGCAAGACTCTGGTATCATTGTGTTGGGGACCCTTTGTAGTACTGATACCCACAGGACACTGGTATCATTATGTGTGGGACCACTCATACTACTGACACCCACATGACACTGGTATCATTGTGTGGGGGACCACTCATACTAATAACACCCTCAGGACACTAGTATCATTGTGTGTAGGACCACTCGCACTGCTGATGCCCACAGGACACTGGTATCATGGTGTGGGGGACCATTCGTAGTACTGACACCCGCAAGAAACAGGTATCATTGTGTGGGGACCACTCGTACTACTGATACCAACAGGACACTGGTAACATTGTGTGGGGACCACTCGTACTTCTGACACCCACAGGACACTGGTATCATTATGTGGGAACCACTGGTACTACTGACATCCACAGGACACTGGTATCATTGTGTGGGGGACCACTCGTTCTACTGACAGCCACAGGGCACTGGTATCATTGCGTGGCAACCACACTTACTAATGACACCCACAGGACACCGGAATCATTGTGTGGGGGACCACTTGTACTACTGACACCCACAGTACACTGATATTATTGTGTGGGGGACCATTTGTACTACTGACATCCAGAGGACACTGGTATCATTGTGTGGTGGACCATTTGTGCTACTGACAGCCACAGGACACTGGAATCATTGTGTGGTGAACCACTCGTACTACTTGTAACAGATCCTACCCGTTACTTGAGCCCTTGTCTGGACCTCGAACAATTTATCTAAAGACTCAGTTGGGGGCTCTAACATTTGAACTGGCCACCCATTCTTTATGTTAAAAGACTTATATTTCATATACTATTGAATGTCGCACGTTTAATGTATGTCGAACGTCGTATGTTTCATGTGTATCGAATGTTACTATCGTATGTCATATGTGCGAGGGTTACACGATCACCGAATAGAGGCCGGTGGTTCCACGGTTCCTTTGTTCGAGGCATCCATGCCTCCTCGAACGTGGGAAACCGGAGGAAGAGAGTCGAAACCGGATTGGCCGACGAACGACTCACTGTGCACACTGATTGGTTAGGGTTGGAGCCGTGCATTCAAACTAGTGTACATGCTTCATCCCCTGGCCTGAATGTGTATTCCCTCTCATCAACCCTTTGTCTTTTGTCTAGACGTTAATCAACCATGTTTGCATTAACCTCATCAGTATTGTTTGGTAGTCCATCTGCCATTGGCCCTTTTTCTCTACCTGCTATTGGCCCTTTGGCTTCATCTGCCATTGGCCCTTTTGTCACTGGTGTCACCTGCCTATTGTGTCTGATTGGTTCCTGGGCCAAGTCTGTATTAGAATACCTGGCCCTTCCCATCCCATTGTGGTATTGCATTATACTGTATAAAAGATGTGCTATTCGTTCAATAAAGTGTGTCATGTTTGGAGTGAACCAAAGTCCTGGAGTCCTTTCTGTTCTTATGGATAAAGTGGCCACTCTGCTGCCCATCTGAGCCAGGTTCCTGTATAGTTCGTCCGTCTGCTGCCAGGATCCCACTACCGGACTTCGTATTCTGTCAGGTGGCAACGTGGACTCTGCCTTGTGGTTTTCCAGTTTCAGCTAAAACCTTTGATTCGAGCACCGGAGTGCTCGAACGTTTTGACTACACTTTTCCTGCTCCGGCTCTGTGAAACTTCGACGGTGTTCGACAGCCCGTGACCCCTCCGGTATCCGCATCCTTCAAGGTAGAGTCGGTCATCCCGGGGTTCGACGCCACTTTGAGTCAACTACCAGAACGTTGATTTGCTCGACCGGTGCATCCAACGGCGCCAGTCCAGTGTCGAGAAGAAGAGACCCGGAAACGGCGGAAGGCGACGCGGTCCCTTCTTAGCTTCCGTTACACTACTGACATCCACAGGACACTGCTATCATTGTGTGCAGGACCACTCGTACTACTGACACCCAGAGGACACTGGTATCATTGTGTGGGGACCACTCGTACTACTGACACCCAGAGGACAATGGTATCATTGTGTGGGAACCACTCTTACTACTGACATCCCCAGGACACTGGTATCATTGTGTGGGGGACCATTTGTACTGCTGACATCAACAGGACACTGGTATCATTGAGTGGTGGACCACTCGTACTACTGACACCCACAGGACACTGATATCATTGTGTGGGGGACCACTCTTACTACTGACACCCACAGGACACTGATATCATTGTGTGGGGTACCACTCTTACTACTAACACCCACAGGACACTGATATCATTGTGTGGGGGACCACTAGCACTACTGACACCCACAAGACACTGGTATCATTGTGTGGGGGACCACTCTTACTGGTGACACCCACAGGACTCTGGAATCATTTTGTGTGGGACCACTTTTACTAGTGACACCCACAGGACACTGGTGTCATTGTGTGGGGAACCACTCGTACTACTGACACCCACAGAGCACTGGAATCATTGTGTGGTGAACACTCGTACTACTGACACCCACAGGGCACTGGAATCATTGTGTGGGAGCCACTCGTACTACTGACACCCACAGGGCACTGGAATCATTGTGTGGTGAACACTCGTACTACTTACATTCACAGGACACTGGTATCGTGTGGTGGACCACTCGTACTACTGACACCCACAGGACACTGATATCATTGTGTGGGGACCACTCGTACTACTGACACCCACGGGACACTGGTATCACTGTGGGGGGGACCACTCTTACTACTGACACCCAGAGGACACTGATATCATTGTGTGGGGGACCACTCTTACTAATGACACCCACAGGACACTGGAATCATTGTGTGGGGGACCACTCTTACTACTGACACCCACAGGACACTGATATCATTGTGTGGGGTACCACTCTTACTACTGACACCCACAGGACACTGATATCATTGTGTGGGGGACCACTAGCACTACTGACACCCACAAGACACTGGTATCATTGTGTGGGGGACCACTCTTACTAGTGACACCCACAGGACACTGGAATCATAGTGTGGGGACCACTCGTACTACTGACACCCACGGGACACTGATGTCATTGTGTGGGGGACCACTAGCACTACTGACACCCACAAGACACTGGTATCATTGTGTGGGGGACCACTTGTACTTCTGACACCCACAGGACACTGATATCATTGTGTGGGAGCCACTCGTACTACTGACACCCACAGGACACTGGAATCATTGTGTGGGAGCCACTCGTACTACTGACACTCACAGGACACTGGTATCGTGTGGTGGACCACTCGTACTACTGACACCCACAGTACACTGATATCATTGTGTGGGGACCACTCTTACTACTGACACCCAGAGGACACTGATATCATTGTGTGGGGGACCACTAGCACTACTGACACCCACAGGACACTGGAGTCATTGTGTGGAGGACCACTCTTACTAATGACAGCCACAGGACACTGGTGTCATTGTGTGGGGGACCACTCGTACTACCGACACTCACAGGACACTGGTATCATTGTGTGGGGGACCACTCTTACTACTGACACCCACAGGACACTGGAATCATTGTGTGGGGGACCACTCTTACTAATGACACCCACAGGGCACTGGTGTCATTTTGTGGGGGACCACTCGTACTACTGACACTCACAGAACACTGGTATCATTGTGTGGGAACCACTCGTACTACTGACATCCAGGGGACACTGGTATCATTGTGTGGTGGACCACTCGCACTACTGACACCCACAGGACACTGGTATCATTGTGTGGGTGACCACTCTTACTACTGACACCCACAGGACACTGGTATCATTGTGTGGGGGACCACTCTTACTACTGACACCCACAGGACACTTATCATTGTGGGGGGACCACTCTTACTACTGACACCCACAGGACACTGGAATCATTGTGGGGGGACCACTCTTACTACTGACACCCACAGGACACTGGTATCATTGTGTGGGGAACCACTCGTACTACTGACACCCACAGGACACTGGTATCATTGTGTGGTGGACCACTCGCACTACTGACACCCACAGGACACTGGTATCATTGTGTGGGTGACCACTCTTACTACTGACACCCACAGGACACTGGTATCATTATGTGGGGGACCACTCTTACTACTGACACCCACAGGACACTGGAATCATTGTGTGGGGGACCACTCTTACTACTGACACCCACAGGACACTGGAATCATTGTGGGGGGACCACTCTTACTACTGACACCCACAGGACACTGGTGTCATTGTGTGGGGTACCACTCGAACTACTGATACTCACAGGACACTGGTATTATTCTGTGGGAACCACTCGTACTTCTGACACCCACAGGACACTGATATCATTTTGTAGAGGCCACTTGTAATTCTGACACCCACAGGACACTGTTATCATTGTGTGGTGGACCACTCGTACTATTGACACCCACAGGTCACTGATATCATTGTGTGGGGAACACTTGTACTACTGACACCCACAGGACACTGGTATCATTAAGTGGAGACCACTCGTACTACTGACACCCACAGGACACTGGTATCATTGTGTGGGGACCACTCGTACTACTGACACCCACAGGACACTGGTATCATTATGTGGGGACCACTCGTACTACTGACACTCTCAGGACACTGGTATCATTGTGTGGGGGACGACTTGTACTTCTGACACCCAAAGGACACTGATATCATTGTGTGGGGACCATTCGTACTACTGAAACCCACAGGACACTGATATCATTGTGTGGGGGACCACTTGTACTTCTGACACCCACAGGACACTGATATCATTTTGTAGAGGCCACTTGTAATTCTGACACCCACAGGACACTGTTATCATTGTGTGGGGGACCACTCGTACTATTGACACCCACAGGTCACTGATATCATTGTGTGGGGAACACTTGTACTACTGACACCCACAGGACACTGGTATCATTATGTGGAGACCACTCGTACTACTGACACCCACAGGACACTGGTATCATTGTGTGGGGACCACTCGTACTACTGACACCCACAGGACACTGGTATCATTATGTGGGGACCACTCGTACTACTGACACTCTCAGGTCACTGGTATCATTGTGTGGGGGACGACTTGTACTTCTGACACCCAAAGGACACTGATATCATTGTGTGGGGACCATTCGTACTACTGAAACCCACAGGACACTGGTATCATTGTGTGGGGGACCACTTGTACTTCTGACACCCACAGGACACTGATATCATTTTGTAGAGGCCACTTGTAATTCTGACACCCACAGGACACTGTTATCATTGTGTGGGGGACCACTCGTACTATTGACACCCACAGGTCACTGATATCATTGTGTGGGGAACACTTGTACTACTGACACCCACAGGACACTGGTATCATTATGTGGAGACCACTCGTACTACTGACACCCACAGGACACTGGTATCATTGTGTGGGGACCACTCGTACTACTGACACCCACAGGACACTGGTATCATTATGTGGGGACCACTCGTACTACTGACACTCTCAGGACACTGGTATCATTGTGTGGGGGACGACTTGTACTTCTGACACCCAAAGGACACTGATATCATTGTGTGGGGACCATTCGTACTACTGACACTCACAGGACACTGGTATCATTCTGTGGGAACCACTCATACTACTGACACCCACAGGACACTGGTATCATTGTGTGGGGCACCACTTGTACTTCTGACACCCAAAGGACACTGATATCATTGTGTGGGGACCATTCGTACTACTGAAACCCACAGGACACTGATATCATTGTGTGGGGGACCACTTGTACTACTGACACCCACAGGACACTCATATCATTGTGTGGGGTACCACTCAAACTACTGACACTCACAGGACACTGGTATCATTCTGTGGGAACCACTCAAACTACTGACACTCACAAGACTCTGGTATCATTGTGTGGGAACCACTCTTCCTACTGACACCCCCAGGACACTGGTATCTTTGTGTGTGGGACCAATCACACTACTGCTGGTGGGGACCTGCTTCTCATCCACTGCACCTGGGAAGACAGGGGAAGGGGCAACATGCCTATCAGAGGAGACGTCTGTCCCATCCCCTGATGCAGAGGCATCTTCTTGGCTGAGGAGGAATGAATTCCCACTCCTCAGCTCAGGCAACACACAGTCCAGGGGCAAAGGGGTATCAGGAAGGACCGTTGTCCCACTTCCTGATGCAGGGGCAACAACAGGGGAACTGGTGAGGAATGAATTCCCACTCACCAGTGTGGAGTGAACAGGGAAACCTTCATCTAAGTCCTCAGCTCCACTGAAATCCTCCTCAGATGCGTAACCCCCCCAGTCTTTGTCTTCCTCTCTTGGAATCTCTTGGGCTTCCTCTATCCAGCCCATGCACATTAGCTCCAAGTTCCATTCCTCTTCAACTAACCGGTCTAGGGTCCCCTCCAGGTCCGGAGGAAAGTAGCTCCCAAACATGGCCTTTCTTTTCTCCCAAATCTCCCAGTAGTGGCTGTAACTCCTCTGGCCGAAAGTGCCATCATCCTGAAATGCCACCCACACAAGTTGTTGGAGGTCCAGACACAATTCAAACAGGAAAAAATCAACCATAACTTCTGCATACTCCTTGTGAAGGTATTTGATCAATTCCCAGTATCCGTCCTGGACTCGAAGCTCCTCTTTAATGCAGGCGGTGACCTCCCGGTAAAACTCCTTGGCTAGGTCACCTAGGATGGTTACCCATCAATAGCAGATGTACTGGTATCACATATCGTACACTCCTATGGCCTCCGGTAGCCGCGCTTTGCCCACCATCTCTTAACTGGTACACCCGATAAAAGAAGTAGAAATCCCACCGCTGCCACCAGTGTAACGGAAGCTGAGAAGGGACCGCGTCTCCTTCCACCGTCGTTCCCAGGTCTCTCCTTCTCGATGCCGGACTTGCGCCATTGAATGCACTGGTCGAACAAATCAACATTCCAGTGGTCGACTCAAAGTGGCATTGAACCCAGGGATGACCGACTCTACCTTGAAAGATGCGGATACCGGAACGGTCACTGTCTCTCGAACGATTGAACTCCGTGGAACCAGAGCCGGAAAAGTGATGCAGGAACCCAAGGTAGCTGTAGTCCAGATGTTCGAGCACTCCGGTGCTCGAATCAAAGGTTTTAGCTGGAACAGGAAAACCACAAGGCAGAGTGCACGTTGCCGCCTGACAGGATCCGAAGTCTGGTAGTGGGATCCTGGCAGCAGACGGACGAACAATACAGGAACCTGGCTCAGATGGGCAGCAGCGTGGCCACTTTAACCATAAGAACATGAAGGACTCCAGGACTCTGGTTCACTCCAAGCATGACACACTTTATTGAACGAATAGCACATCTTTTATACAGTATAATACAATACCACAATGGGATGGGAAGGGCCAGGTATTCAAATACAGACTTGGCCCAAGGACCAATCAGACACAATAGGCAGGTGACACCGGTGACAAAAGGGCCAATGGCAGATGAAGCCAAAGGGCCAATAGCAGGTAGAGAAAAAGGGCCAATGGCAGATGGACTACCAAACATAATACTGATGAGGTTAATGCAAACATGGTTGATTAACGTCTAGACAAAAGACAAAGGGTTGATGAGAGGGAATACACATTCAGGCCAGGGGTTGAAGCACGTACACTAGTTTGAATACAAGGCTCCAACCCTGACCAATCAGTGTGCGCAGTGAGTCGGTCGTCGGCCAATCCGGCGTCGACTCATTGCCTCCGGTTTCCCGCGTTCGAGGCAGCATGGATGCCTCGAACAAAGGAACCGTGGAACCACCGGCCTCTATTCGGTGATCGTGTATCCCTTGCACATATGACATACGATAGTAACATTCGATATACATGAAATATACGACGTTCGACATACATTAAACGTGTGACATTCGACAGTATATGAAATATAAGTCTTTTAACATAAAGAATGGGTAGCCAGTTCGCATGTTAGAGCCCCCAACTAAGTTCAAATAAGGCCAACGGGCCATAGTCTTTAGATAAATTGTTTGAAGTCCAGACAAGGGCTCAAGTAACGGGTAGGATCCGTTACACTTGACGGCCATATAATTACACTGTTTATACTACTTATATGATGAATGGTACCTGACGGACATATAATTACACTGTTTATACTACTTATATGATGAATGGTACCTGACGGACATATAATTACACTGTTGATACTATTTACATGATGAATGGTACGTGACGGCCATATAATTACACTGTTTATACTATTTACATGATGAATGGTACGTGACGGCCATATAATTACACTGTTTATACTACTTATATGATGAATGGTACGTGAGTGACGGCCATATAATTATACTGTTTATACTATTTATATGGTGACTGGTATTTGACGGCCATATAATTACACTGTTTATACTATTTACATGATGACTGGAACCCGACGGCCATATAATTACACTGTTTATACTATTTACATGATGACTGGTATCCGACGGCCATATAATTACACTGTTTATACTATTTACATGATGACTGGTACCTGACGGCCATATAATTACACTATTTTATACTATTTACATGATGACTGGTACCCGACGGCCATATAATTACACTGTTTATACTATTTACATGATGACTGGTACCTGACGGCCATATAATTACACTGTTGATACTATTTACATGATGACTGGTACCTGACGGCCATATAATTACACTGTTGATACTATTTACATGATGACTGGTACCCGACGGCCATATAATTACACTGTTTATACTATTTACATGATGACTGGTACCCGACGGCCATATAATTACACTGTTTATACTATTTACATGATGACTGGTACCCGACGGCCATATAATTACACTGTTTTACTATTTACATGATGACTGGTACCTGACGGCCATATAATTACACTGTTTATACTATTTACATGATGACTGGTACTTGACTGCCATATAATTACACTGTTTTATACTATTTACATGATGACTGATATTTGACGGCCATATAATTACACTGTTTATACTATTTACATGATGACTGGTACCTGACGGCCATATAATTGCACTGTTTATACTATTTACATGATGACTGGTACCCGACGGCCATATAATTACACTGTTTATACTATTTACATGATGACTGGTACCCGACGGCCATATAATTACTCTGTTTATACTATTTACATGATGACTGGTACCTGACGGCCATATAATTGCACTGTTTTATACTATTTATATGATGACTGGTATTTGACGGCCATATAATTACACTGTTTATACTATTTACATGATGACTGGTACCTGACGGCCATATAATTACACTGTTTATACTATTTACATGATGACTGGTACCTTACGGTCATATAATTACACTGTTTTATACTATTTATATGATGACTGGTATTTGACGGCCATATAATTACACTGTTTATACTATTTACATGATGACTGGTACCCGACGGCCATATAATTACACTGTTTATACTATTTACATGATGACTGGTACCTGACGGCCATATAATTACACTGTTTTATACTATTTACATGATGACTGGTACCTGACGGCCATATAATTACACTGTTTTATACTATTTACATGATGACTGGTACCTGACGGCCATATAATTACACAGTTTATACTATTTACATGATGACTGGTACTTGACGGCCATATAATTACACTGTTTTATACTATTTACATGATGACTGGTACGTGATGGCCATATAATTACACTGTTTTATACTATTTACATGATGACTGGTACCTGACGGCCATATAATTACACAGTTTATACTATTTACATGATGACTGGTACTTGACGGCCATATAATTACACTGTTTTATACTATTTACATGATGACTGGTACGTGACGGCCATATAATTACACTGTTTTATACTATTTACATGATGACTGGTACCTGATGGCCATATAATTACACTGTTTATACTATTTACGTGATGACTGGTACCTGACGGCCATATAATTACACTGTTTTATACTATTTACGTGATGACTGGTACCTGACGGCCATATAATTACACTGTTTATACTATTTACATGATGACTGGTACCTGACGGCCATATAATTACACTGTTTATACTATTTACATGATGACTGGTACCTGACGGCCATATAATTACACTGTTTTACTATTTACATGATGACTGGTACCTGACGGCCATATAATTACACTGTTTATACTATTTACATGATGACTGGTACTTGACGGCCATATAATTACACTGTTTATACTATTTACATGATGACTGGTATTTGACGGCCATATAATTACACTGTTTATACTATTTACATGATGACTGGTACCTGACGGCCACATAATTACACTGTTGATACTATTTATATTATGACACTTGACTGTTTATACCTTTGCGATGTTATTTTTTCCACTGATCTGTTATATTTGAAGATTAATAAAACTTTTTTTTATAAAGAGAAAAAATAAGTTAGTTTGCCAGACAAACTCAAGATGCAGTGGAGAACTGCCCAGAAGAGCTTACAATCTAGAGGTAATAGTGGTGTAAATAAGAACTCAAGAAAAAAGGGGATGCATTTTGGGGATAATACTGAGTCTGGATGTCCTAGCACATTATTTTGCATTTACCTTTAGACTAAACACTTACAATTAGCAGTACACAGGTCTGTCCTGGTAGAGTCTAATAAGAAGTGAAGGGTCCAGTCTATGGACTGAGTACGTCGAGCGCTGGCGTTGCTCTGTGTCTGGGTGCAGTGATGCTGCTGCTGAGCTGATCTCACAATGACCCAGCGCGCTCCTGTTATTAGATTGCCCACACGCTGCTCGGCTTAAATTGTCCTCAGGGAAAACACTTTACCTTCCATTTCCCAGCAACTTTACTCCTAAAGTCTGTAGAAAATTGCACATGAGAGAAATAACAATTAATCACAGAGATTATTAAATCATTTGTACTAAAAAGGTGATGAGTTGACAAGTACTCTATCTGATGTAGTTGTACACAAACTGCATTTTATATAATTACATCTAGATCATTGTGTGAAGTTTTACTTACCTACAGATTGTACTGAGTCCATGTCCATGTCCACAGCATTATATACAGAGATCTATAGATCATTACACACTCACGCACACACACACATATATACACACACAGATATACACACACACACACGTACACACACATATACACACACTCAGATACACACACACATATACACACAGATACACACCCTGAGATACACACACACATACACACACAGATACACACACACATATACACACAGACATATATACAAACATATACACACAGATACACACACACACATACACACAGATACACACACACAGATACACACAGATACACACAGATACACATACACAGATATACACACACACACATACACACACACCGATGCACCCACACAGATACACATAGATACACATACACAGATATACACACACAGATACATACACACACATATACATACACACACACACATATATATACACACACACATATACACATACATTTATACACACATATACACACACAGATACACACACAGATACACACACAGATACACACACATATATACACACACATATACACACATACACACACAAACACACACACACATATATATATATACACACACATATACACACACACATATATATACACTCACATATACGCACACAGATAGACTCACACACATGTACACACACACACGTACATATACACACACATACACACAAATACACATACAAATACGAACATACATATACGAACACAGACACATACACACACACACACACACATACACACACACATACACACACACACACATACACACACACATATACACACATACATACACACACATATACACACACACATATACAAATACACACATACACACATGCCTACAGAAACAGAGAGTGGAGATCTCTGCTTTTCATGAAGGAATCAATCATCCAGAGACTTGTGACTGACCTGGTGTAATAGGTAATCAATGCCAGGAGGATCAGTAGAGGTCCAGATGCCCCCCTCAAGGTCTGAATTACATTTAATACTGTTCATATCTTTTTTTAACATATTAGCATATGTTATTCAATGTCTACCAGTGGGCAAGGGAAAAATTGTATGGGCCAAGCAGTGTACATGGGGTTCTATGCCTACCAGTGGGCAAGGGAACAAGTGTATGGGCCAAGCAGTGTATATGGGGTTCTATGTCTACCAGTGGGCAACAGAACAAGTGTAGGGACCAAGCAGTGTACAATGGGTTCTATGTCTACCAGTGCTCAAGGGAACAAGTGTAGTGGCCAAGCAATGTAGATGGGGTTCTTTGTCTACCACTGGGCAAGGGAACAAGTTTAGGGGCCAAGCAGTCTATGTGCGGTTTGATGTCTACCAGTGGGCAAGAGAACAAGTGTAGGGGCCAAGCAGTGTACATGGGGTTCTATGCCTACCAGTGGGCAAGGGAACAAGTGTATGGGCCAAGCAGTGTACATGGGGTTCTATGTTTACCAGTGGGCAAGGGAACAAGTGTAGAGGCCAAGCAGTTTATGTGTGGTTCTTTGTCTACCACTAGGCAAGGATTCAAGTGTAGATTCCAAGCAGTGTATGTGGGGTTCCATGGTTTCCAGTAGGCAAGTGAACAAGTGTAGGGGCCAAGCAGTGTACATGGGGTTCTATGTCTACCAGTGGGCAAGGGAACAAGTGTAGGGGCCAAGCAGTGTACATGGGGTTCTATGTCTACCAGTGGGCAACAGAACAACTGTAGGGACCAAGCAGTGTACAATGGGTTCTATGTGTACAAGTGCTCAAGGGAATAAGTGTAGTGGCCAAGCAATGTACATGGGGTTCTATGGCTACCACTGGGCAAGGGAACAATTGTAGGGTCCAAGCAGTGTACATGGGGTTCTCTGTCTACCAGTGGTCAAGGGAAAAAGTTTAGGGGCCAAGCAGTCAATGAGCGGATCGATGACTACCAGTGGGCAAGTAAACAAGTGTGGGGGCCAAGCAGTGTACATGGGGTTCTTTGCCTACCAGTGCACAAGGGAACAAGTGTATGGGCCAAACAGTGTACATGGGGTTCTATGTTTACCAGTGGGCAAGGGAACAAGTGTAGAGGCCAAGCAGTTTATGTGGGGTTCTATGTCTACCACTGGGCAAGGATCAAGTATAAGTTCCAAGCAGTGTATGTGGGGTTCCATGGTTTCTAGTGGACAAGGGAACAAGTATAGGGGCCAAGCAGTGTACATGGGGTTCTATGTCTACCAGTGAGCAAGGGAACAAATGTAGGGGCCAAGCAGTGTACATGGTGTTCTATGTCTACCAGTGGGCAAGGGAACAAGTGTACATGCCAAGCAGTGTATGTGGGGTTTTATGGCTACCAGAGGACAAGGGAACAAGTGTAGGAGCCAAGCACTGTACATGGTGATCTACGGCTAACAGTGGGCAAGGGAACAAGTGTAGGGGCCAACTAGTGTATGGGGCCAAGCAGTGTACATGGGGTTCTATGTCTACCACTGTGCAAGGGAACAAGTGTAGGTGCCAAGCATTGTACATGGGGTTCAATGGCTACCGCTGGGCAAGAGAACAAGTGTAGGGGCCAAACAGTGTACATGGGGTTCTATGTCTACCAGAGGGCAAGGGAATGTGTTGGGGCCAAGCAGTGTACATGGGGATCTACGGGTAACAGTGGGCAAGGGAACAAGTGTAGGGGCCAAGCAGTGTATGTGCGGTTCAATGGCTACCAGTGGGCATGGGAACAAGTGTACATGCCTAGCAGTGTATGTGGGGTTCTATGGCTACCAGTTGGCAAGGGAATAAATGTAGGGGCCAAGCAGGGTACATGGGGTTCTATGGCTACCAGAGGGCAAGGGAACAAGTGTAGGGGCCAAACAGTGCATGTGGGGTTCTATGGCTACCAGTGGGCAAGGGAACAAGTGTAGGTGCCAAGCAGTGTATGGGGCCTAGCTGTGTACATGTGGTTCTATGTCTACCAGTGGTCAAGGGAACATTTGTAGGGGCCAAGCAGTGTACATGGAATTCTATGTCTAGCAGTGTGCAAGGGAACAAGTGTAGGTGCCAAGCAGTGTACATGGGGTTCTACGGCTACCACTGGGCAAGGAAACAAGTGTAGGGGCCAAGCAGTGTAAATGGGGTTCTATGTCTACCAGAGGGCAAGAGAACAAGTGTAGGGGCCAAACAGTGCATGTGGGGTTCTATGGCTACCAGTGGGCAAGGGAACAAGTGTAGGTGCCAAGCAGTGTATGGGGCCTAGCTGTGTACATGTGGTTCTATGTCTACCAGTGGTCAAGGGAACATTTGTAGGGGCCAAGCAGTGTACATGGAATTCTATGTCTAGCAGTGTGCAAGGGAACAAGTGTAGGTGCCAAGCAGTGTACATGGGGTTCTACGGCTACCACTGGGCAAGGAAACAAGTGTAGGGGCCAAGCAGTGTAAATGGGGTTCTATGTCTACCAGAGGGCAAGAGAACAAGTGTAGGGGCCAAGTAGTGTTTGTGGGGTTCTATGTCTACCACTGGGCAAGGGAACACATGTAGGGGCCAAACCATGTACATGGAGTTCTATGTCTACCAGTGGGCAAGGGAACAAGTGTAGGGGCCAAGCAGTGTACATGGGGTTCTATGTCTACCAGTGGGCAAGGGAACAAGTGTAGGGGCCAAGCAGTGTACATGGGGTTCTATGTCTACCAGTGGGCAACAGAACAAGTGTTGGGACCAAGCAGTGTACAATGGGTTCTATGTCTACCAGTGCTCAAGGGAACAAGTATAGTGGCCAAGCAATGTACATGGGGTTCTATGTCTACCACTGGGCAAGGGAACAAGTTTAGGGGCCAAGCAGTGTACATGGGATTCTATGCCTACCAGTGGGCAAGGGAACAAGTGTATGGGCCAAGCAGTGTACATGGGGTTCTATGTTTACCAGTGAGCAAGGGAACAAGTGTAGAGGCCAAGCAGTTTATATGGGGTTCTTTGTCTACCACTGGGCAAGGATTCAAGTGTAGGTTCCAAGCAGTGTATGTGGGGTTACATGGTCTCCATTGGGAAAGGGAACAAGTGTAGGGGCAAAGCAGTGTACATGGGGTTCTATGCCTACCAGTGGGCAAGAGAACAATTGTATGGACCAAGCAGTGTACATGGGGTTCTCTGTCTACCAGTGGTCAAGGGAAAAAGTGTAGGGGCCAAGCAGTGTACATGGTGTTCTATGTCTACCAGTGGGCAAGGGAACAAGTGTACATGCCAAGCAGTGTATGGGGGGTTCTATGGCTACCAGAGGACAAGGGAACAAGTGTAGGAGCCAAGCAGTGTACAAGGGGATCTATGGCTAACAGTGGGCAAGGGAACAAGTGTAGGTGCCAAGCAGTGTATGGGGCCAAACAGTGTACATAGGGTTCTATGTCTACCAGTGGTCAAGGGAACAAGTGTAGGGGCCAAGCAGTGTACATGGGGTTCTATGTCTACCAGTGTGCAAGGGAACAAGTGTAGGTGCCAAGCAGTGTACATGGGGTTCAATGGCTACCACTGGGCAAGGGAACAAGTAACATAGTAACATAGTAAATTAGGTTGAAAAAATACACAAGTCCATCAAGTTCAACCTTTGCCTCATACCTCAGTAACTGAGAATTTTATAGCTTTCCTGCTACCAATTAAATTAGTCTTTATCAGACCTTCCTGATCAGCCTACTGATAAACAGTATAACTCTGTATGTTCCCTTTTGAAAGAAATGTATCTAATCTCTTAAATGTATCCATTGTATCTGCCATAACTACCTCCCTGGGCAATGAATTCCACAATTTGACAGACCTTACCGTAAAAAAACCCTTCCTCTGCTGAAGTTTAAACCTCCTTTCCTCTAATCTCAAGGGGTGTCCCCTGGTCACTTGATCAGGCCTTGGAATAAATAGCTCACCGCAGAGATCCTTGTATTGACCTCTCATATACTTGTACAATGTCATAAGGTCTCCTCTTAGTCGTCTTTTCTCTAGAGTAAATAAACCAAGTTTGTTTAGTCGTTCCTCATATGTCAAGTCCTCCATTCCCTTAATTAATTTTGTTGCTCTCCGCTGTACCCTCTCTAGTTCTAGTATATCTTTTTTCAGAACCGGTGCCCAAAATTGCACTGCATACTCAAGGTGAGGTCTTACCAATGATTGGTATAATGGCAAAATAATGTTATCCACTCTTTCTTCAATACCTCTTTTTATGCAAGACAGGACTTTGTTTGTCTTTGCTACTGCTGTTTGACACTGGTCACTGTTTACAAGTTTGTAGTTGACAAGGATACCCAGGTCTTTTTCTAGCAACGAGTCACCTAAAATTATTCCATTAAGTTTATAAGTAGCCTTGGGATTGTTTCCTCCCAAATGCATGACTCTACACTTCCCCACATTAAACTTCATATTCCACGTTTGCCCAATCTGACATTGTATGTAAGTGACTCTGTAGAGAGAAAATATCCTGTTCTGAATTAATGACTTTGCATAATTTAGTATCATCTGCAAATATTGATATTTTGCTTTCTATATCTATTTCCAGGTCATTAATAAACATGTTAAAAAGCAGCGGACCCAATACTGAACCCTGAGGTACTCCACTCTCCACTTTAACTGTACTGGAGAATTTTCCATTTACAACCACACACTGTCCCTATCCTTCAGCCAGTTTTGTATCCAATTGCAAAGGTTATCTCCTAGCCCCAATTTCCTTATTTTATACACCAGCCTTCTGTGTGGTACTGTATCAAATGCCTTTGCAAAGTCTAGATATACTACATCTACTGCCTTGCCATTGTCAAGGTTGCTGCTTACCTCCTCATAGAAGCTGAAAAGATTGGTTTGGCATGATCTATTCTTCATAAAACCATGTTGATTCGTGCTAATGATCTTATTTTTTGTGTTGTAATCCTGAATATAGTCCCTTATTATCCCTTCTAATAGTTTTCCCACTACAGAGGTCAAACTCACTGGTCTATAATTCCCAGGTTCTGTTTTAGTTCCCTTCTTAAATAGAGGCACTATGTTAGCTCTTCGCCAATCCTGTGGCACTGAGCCTGTGGTAATAGAATCTTTAAAGAGTAAATATAGGGGTTTTGCTAACACTGCACTGAGTTCCTGAAGAACCCTTGGATGTATACCATCAGGACCTGTTGCTTTGTCGGTCTTAATTTTGTTCAGTCTTCCCATGACATCTCCTTGAGTTAACCCAATATCTATTAATTGTATTGTTTTATTTGTTACTTGCTGAGGCTCTTCTACCATTCCTTGCTCCCTTGTATATACTGATGCAAAGAAAGTGTTTAAAACATCGGCCTTTTCCTTATCCTCACTAACCAACTCACCCATCTCATTTTTGAATGGTCCAATGCACTCCCTCTTAAGTTTTTTGCTATTTATATATTTAAAAAACTTTTTTGGATTAGTCTTGCTTTCCCTTGCAATTCGAGTTTCATTATCTATTTTTGCTACCCTAATTGCCTTTTTGCAATCTTTGTTGCACTCCCTGTATTTTAAGAAAGATTGTTCAGTTCCTTCTGACTTAAATAATTTGAATGCGTTTTTTTCCTTGCCATTTCCTTCTTTACATGTGCAGTTAACCACATTGGCTTCTTTTGTACTTGTTCCCCATTGGTATATACTGTTGGATACATTTCTATGTCTACCAGAGGGCAAAGGAATAAGAGCTGGAGCCAAGCAGTGTACATGAGGATCTACAGGTAACAGTGGGCAAGGGAACAAGTGTAGGGGCCAAGCAGTGTATGTGGGATTCTATGGCAACCAGAGGGCAAGGAAACAATTGTAGGGGCCAAGCAGTGTATGTGGGGTTCTAAAGCTAACAGTGGGCAAGGGAACAAGTGTAGGTGCCAAGCAGTGTTTGTGGGGTTCTATGGCTACCAGAGGACAAGGGAACAAGTGTGGGGGCCAAGCAGTGTACATTGGGTTCTACTGCTACCAGAGAGCAAGGGAACAAGTGTTGGGGCCAAGCAGTGTATGTGTGGTTCTATTTCTACCAGTGTACAAGGGAAGAAGTGTAGATGCCAACCAGTGTATGTGGAGTTCTATGGCTACCAGTGGGCAACAGAACAAGTGTAGGGGCCAAGCAGTGTATGTGTGGTTCTATTTCTACCAGTGTACAAGGGAAGAAGTGTAGATGCCAACCAGTGTATGTGGAGTTCTATGGCTACCAGTGGGCAACAGAACAAGTGTAGGGGCCAAGCAGTGTATGTGCGGTCGTATTTCTACCACTGGGCAAGAGAACAAGTGTAGATGCCAAGCAGAGTACATGGAGTTCTATGGCTTCTAATGGGCAAGGGAACAAGTGAAGAGCCCAAGCAGTGTACATGGGGTTTTATAGCTACCAGTTGGGAAGTTAAGAAGTGTAGGGGTTAAGCAGTGTATGTGGGGTTATATGGCTACCAGTGGACAAGGAAACAAGTGTAGGGGCCAAGAAGTGTATGTGGGGTTCTATGGCTACCACTGGGCAAGGGAACAATTGTAGGGGCAAAGCAGTGTATGTAGGGTTCTATGACTACCAGTGGGCAAGGGAACAAGTGTAGGTGCCAAGCAGTGCACATGGAGTTCTTTGTCTACCAGTGTGCAAGGTAACAAGCATAGGGGCCAAACAGTGTACATGGGGTTCTATGTCTAACAGTGGTCAAGGGAACGAGTGTAGGAGCAATGCAATGTACATGGGGTTCTATGACTACCAGAATGCAAGGAAAGAAGTGTAGGGACCAAGCAGTGTTTGTGGGGATCTATGGCTACCAGTGGGAAAGGGAACAAGTGAAGGTGCCAAGCAGTGTATGTGGGGTTCTATGTCTACCACTGGGCAAGGGAACATGTGTAGGGGCCAAGCAATGTATGTGGGGTTCTATGGCCACTGGGCAAGGGAACAATTGTAGGGGCCAAGCAGTGTATGTGGGGTTCTCTGGCTTCCAGTGGGCAAGGGAACAAGTGTAGGGGCCAAGCAGTGTACATGGGGATCTACGGCTAACAGTGGGCCAGAGGGAACACGTGTAGGGGCAAAGCAGTGTATGTGCGGTTCTGTGGCTACCAGTGGGCAAGGGAACAAGTGTAGGGGCCAAGCAGTGTGTATGCGGTTCTAAGGCTACCACTGGGCAAGTAACATGTGTAGAGGCCAAGCAGTGTACATGGGGTTTTATGGCTACCAGTTGGGAAGTTAACAAGCGTAGGGGCCTAGTAGTGTATGTGGGGTTCTATGGCTACCAGTGGGTAAGGGAACAAGTGTAGGGGCCAAGCAGTGTACATGGGGTTCTATGGCTACCATTGGCAAGGGAACAAGTGTATGGGCCAAGCAGTGTATATGGGATTCTATGGCTACCAGTGGGCAAGGGAACAAGTGTAGGGGTCAAGCAGTGTATGTGGGGTTCTATGGCTACCAGTGGGTAAGGGAACAAGTGTAGGGGCCAAGCAGTGTACATCGGGTTCTATGTCTACCAGTGGGTAAGGGAACAAGTGTAGGGGCAAGCAGTGTACATTGGGTTCTAAGGCTACCACTTGGCAAGGGAATAATTGCAGGGGCCAAACAGTGTATGTGGGGTTTTATGTCTACCACTGGGCAAAGAAACAAGTGTAGGGGCCTGTAACGGAAGCTGAGAAGGGACTGCGTCACCTTCTGCCGTCATTCCCGGGTCTCTCCCTCTTGACGCCAGATAAGCGCCATCGGATGCACCGGTTGACGTATGGACGGTCACAGAAACAGTCGCAGGATTGCTGGAAACAGGGAAACATGTGCAGTAGAGAGGGAGACCTCTACTCTCAGTCAAAGGATCACTTGAAGATTTCTCAGGAACACAAGGATGAGAAGATATAGTCCACGTCACCGCCTGACAGTATACGAAGTTGGTTCGCAGGAAGCTGGCAGCAGGCGGTCGACGATTCAGGATACTTGGTGCAGATGGGTATCAGAGTGGACACTTTAGACCATAAGCCATACAAGACTCCAGGACTCCAAAACATAACTCACTTTATTGGCAAAGACCACAGATATTTATACACAAATCTTGCATTGCCTCTTACGGGGAAACCAGGTATAATAGGGCTTAATCCATTCATATCACAGTAGACAAAAGGCCAACAGAAGATGTCCTAACAAACACAATAACTCAGACATGATTACATTTCAGATACAAAAGGGTTTGATGAACAAAAACTTGAGGGTTTGAACTAATTACACACGGCAGGGGGTCTGACTGCAGTTCACAATGGCTTAGTTAACACCCAGCAGGAGTTCTTGCTACAGTACACATAGTCAATGCCTTGAGGGACTGCAATATAAATTGGAATAATTAACCCCCCACTGACACCAGTCTACCTCAGGGCAGTAATACAGTCCATTTCCTCATTCACATAAAGCATATACAAACTATTTTTATTTTTTTGGGTAACCAGTCTTAGGGCCAGACAAGGGCTCAAACAATGGGTAGTATCCGTTAAAGGGCCAAGCAGTGTATGTGGGGTTCTATGGCCACTGGGCAAGGGAACAATTGTAGGGGCCAAGCAGTGTATGTGGGTTCTATGGCTACCAGTGGGCAAGGGAACAAGTGTAGGGGCCAAGCAGTGTATGTGGGTTCTATGGCTACCAGTGGGCAAGGGAACAAGTGTAGAGGCCAAGCAGTGTACATGGGTTCTATGTCTACCAGTGGGCAAGGGGACAAGTGTAGGGGCCAAGCAGTGTACATGGGGTTCTATGTCTACCAATGGGCAAGGGAACGAGTGTAGGGGCCAGCAGTGTCCATGGGGTTCTATGACTACCAGAGTGCAAGGGAACAAGTGTCGGTGCCAGTCTGTGTATTTGCGGTTCTATGGTTACCACTGAGCAATTGAACAAGTGTAGGGGCCAAGCAGTATATGTGGGGTTCTATGTCTACCACTGGGCAAGGGAACAAGTTTAGGGGCCAAGCAGTGTATGTGGGATTCTATGTGTACCAGTGGGCAAGGGAACAAGTCTAGAGGCCAAGCAGTGTATATGTGGTTCTATGGCTACCAGTGGGCAAGGGAACAAGTGTAGGGGCCAAGCAGTGTACATGTGGTTCTATGGCTACCAGTGGTCAAGGGAACAAGTGTAAAGGCCAAGAAGTGTATATGGGGTTCTATGTCTACAAGTCTGCAAGGGAACAAGTATAGAGGCCAAGCAGTGTACATGGGGTTCTATGGCTACCAATGGGCAAGGGAACAAGTGTAGGGGCCAAGCAGTGTACATGGGGTTCTATGTCTACCAGTGGGCAAGGGAACAAGTGTAGGGTCAAAGCAGTGTATGTGCGGATCTGTGGCTACCAGTGCTCAAGGGAACAAGTGTAGGGGCCAAGCAGTGTATGTGCTGTTCTGCGGCTACCACTGTGCAAGTAACATGTGTAGGGGCCAAGCAGTGTATGTGGGGTTCTATGTCTATCACTGGGCAAGAGAACAAGTGTAGTGGCCAAGCAGAGTACATGGGGTTCTATGGCTAGCAATGGGCAATGGAACAAGTGTAGAGGCCAAGCAGTGTACATGGGGTTTTATGGCTCCAGTGGGGAAGGGAACAAGTGTAGGGGCCAAGCAGATTACATGGGGTTCTATGGCTATCACTGGGCAATGGAACAATTGTAGGGGCCAAGTAGTGTATGTGGGGTTCTATGACTACCAGTGGCCAAGGGAAGAAGCGTAGGGGCCAAGCAGTGTCCTTGGGGTTCTATGTCTACCAGTGGTCAAGGGAACGCGTGTAGGGGCAAAGCAATGTACATGGGGTTTTATGTCTACCAGTGGGCAAGGGAACAAGTGTAGGTGCTAATCAGTGTATTTGGGGTTCTATGGCTACAAGTGGGCAAGGGAACAAGTGTTGGTGACAAGCAGTGAATGTGGGGTTCTATGGCTATCAGTGGGCAAGGGAACAAGTGTAGGTACCAAACAGTGTATGTGGGGTTCTATGTCTAGCACTGGGCAAGGTAACAAGTGTAGGGACCAAGCAGTTTATGTGGGGTTCTACGGCCACTGGGCAAGGGAACAATTGAAAGGGTCAAGCAGTGTATGTGGTGTTCTATGGCTACTAGTGGGCAAGGTAACAAGTGTAGGGGCCAAGCATGGTACATGGGGTTCTATGTCTACCAGTGGGCAAGGGAACGAGTGTAGGCGCTGTAACGGATCCTATCCGTTACTTGAGCCCTTGTCTGGACCTCAAACTATTTATCCAGAGACTATGGACATTTATTACTGTTTGGACTCTATGCTGGGCTGTGTCGTACAAACTGTCCAGCTATTTCCCAGGAGCAAAGACTTAAATTCATAGACTTTGGATCATATACTATGTTTAATGTATGTTGAACGTTTTAGTTATTGTATGTAGTATGTTCAAGGGTTTACACACTCACGAATTACCAGTCGTCGGGGACTGGCGTGGTGTGCTATCAGCTCCACCGGATCGAACGTTTGGCGGCTGAGGCAAGATGTGAAAGCTGGGTCACTCAGAACCCTGGAGTAGGCATGCAAATATCTTCCATAGCCTAAGATGTGTATTGCAGCCACTCCAGCCATTTGACTATGTGTACTGTAGCTAGACCTCCTGCTGTTTGTTATTTAAGCCAATGTGAACTGCAGTTAAACCCCCTGCCATGTGGTAATTAGTCAAGCCCTCAAGTCTTTGTTCAATCAAACCCTTTTGTATCTGAAATGTAATCCTGCCTAAGTTATTGTATCTGTTAAGACCATCTGTTGCTGACCTTTGTTTGATGTATTGTGATTGGATCACACCCTATTGTTTCTGGTTTCCCCCATAAGTAAGATTTGTGTATAAATATTTGTGGTCTTTGTCAATAAAGTGAGTTATGTTTGGAGTGAACAAGGAGTCCTGGAGTCTTGTATTGCTTATGGTCTAAAGTATCCACTCGGATACCCATCTGCGCCAAGTATCCTGAATTGTTGACTGCCTGCTGCCAGTTTCCTGCGACCTAACTTCGTGGACTGTCAGGCGACGAAGTGGACTCTTCCATGATTCCCTGCTTCCAGCGATCCTGCGACTATTTCAGTGACCATCCATACATCAAGCGGTGCATCCGACGGTGCCAGTCCGGAGTTGAGAAGGAGAGACCCGGGAACGAAGGCGGAAGGCGACGCGGTCCCTTCTCAGCTTCTGTTACACTGGTGGCATAGCTATGGGATTTCTCCTTCGATATCGGTTGAATCGGAGATGACATGGCGGGCAAACCTGTGCTGGTGGACATTCTGGGATCTTACGGGCCCCGCTACAATACCATCCGTCTGCAGTGGAGGCATAAGCTGGGTGATATTGTCGACGAATTCGGGGTAGAACTGGCTTGGTGTCTCAAAGAAGAACTGCGAGTACAGGACAGATACTGGGAACTCATTAAGTACATGGATCGGGAGTATTTGCCAGGGATCCTCTTTGACTTCTACCCAACCCACTTGTTGGGTAAGATCCAAGGACTTTTGTGGGACGCCTACCAAGAGGATGCTAACTTTGGTTACCCAGACCCGAGCTGATACTGGGAGATCCGGGACAAAAGGGAGGCCATGTTTGGACAGTATTTTCCTCGACGACTATATGAAACCTTGGATATTTTAGCCAGCGAGGAATGGAGCCTGGAGCAGATGTACACTGGTTTTATAAGGGAAATCCAGGAGTTCTTGCAGGAGAAACAAGTGGCCCCCCCATTCTTCTAACGGAAGCTGGGAAGGGACTGCGTCGCCTTCCGCCATCGTTCCCGGGTCTCTCCTTCTCGACGCCGGACTGGCGCCGTCGAATGTACCGGTAGAGCAAATCAGCATTCCGGAGGTCGACTCAAAGTGGCGTCGAACCTTGGGATGACCGATTCTGCTTCGAAGGATGCGGCTACTGGAGGGGTTACGGTGCTCGAACACCGTCGAGCGGGCACCGAATCGGATCAGGGAAAGTGTAGCAGGAAGCAAAGTGGCTGTATCCCCAGCCGTTTGAGCAACCCAGTGTTCGACTCGAAGGTTGAAGCTTTTAGGCAGGAGAACCATAAGGCAGAGTCCACGTTGCCGCCTGACAGGATGCAAAGTTCGGTAGCGGGATCCTGGCAGCAGACGGACGAACGTACAGGAACCTGGCTCGAATGGGCGGCAGAGTGGCCACTTTTACCATGGGAACAAACAGACTCCAGGACTCTGGTTCACTCCAAATGTAACACACTTTATTGAACACAACTCACCACTTTTATACAGTTACAACATAATACCACAATAGGGATGGGAAGAGCCAGGCATTCTAATGCAGGCTTGGCCCAGGGACCAATCAGACACAATGGGCATATGACACAGGGCACAACAGACCAATGGTGACGGGGAACAATGGACCAATGGCAGAGGGTGACAAAAGGACCAATAGTATCTAAGGGAAACGGGCCAATGGCAGATGAGCTACTGAACACAATATTGATAAGGTTAGGGTTAACATGCTTGATTAATGTCTGGACAAAGACAATGGATTGATTAGAGGGAATACACATTTGAGAACTAGGCCAGGGGTTGAAGCACGTACACACTAGTTTGAATATGGAGCTTCAACCCTGGCCAATCAGTGTGTGCAGTGAGTCGTACGTCGGCCAATCCGGCGTCGACTCACTGCCTCCGGTTTCCCGCGTTCGAGGCGGCATTGATGCATCGTACAAAGGAACCGGGGAACCACTGGCTTCGGTGTTCGTGTATCCCTTGTACATTATACTATACGATACATTAAACATGCGATATTCGACATTCGACAATATACAAAACGTACGACATTCGACATAAATCTTTTAACATAATGATAGTGGAAACCCCTATCAAAGTTCAAATAAGACCACAGGGCCATAGTCTTTGAGAAAACTGTTTGCGGTCCAGACAAGGGCCCAAGTAACGGATAGCATCCGTTACACCACTCATCTGAGGAGGACCTCAGTGAAGCTGAGGACTTGGATGGAGCTGGTCCTGTTCACTCCCCACTGGTGAGTGGGAATGCGCTCCTCACCAGTGCCCCTTTTGTTACCCCTGCTTCAGGAAGTGGGACAACGGTCCTTCCTGAGGCCCCTTTTTCCATGGATAATGTTTTGCCTGAACTGAGGAGTGGGAATGCGTTCCTCCTCAGCCTAGAAGATGCCTCTGCATCAGGGGTGGGACAGACGTCTCCCCTAATAGGCATATTGCCCCTTCCCCTGCTTTCCTAGCTGCGGTGGATGAGACGCAGGTCCCCACCAGCAGCAATTATATGCCCCAACTGATGGGTAGGAGAGAGCCCATCAGTCCCTGTGCACCCTGGTTTGTTGGAGAATGCCCTGGGAGCAGAGCCGTGTGTGCTCTCCAGGGTCACGGATGATGCCGCCTTGAGGGATGGGACTGCTGTCTCCCTCAAGGCAGAGAAGGGCCTTGAAAGTGATGACCTACAAGAGGAGGTCCCCAGAGGGCTGGAAGAGAGCAGCACTGCTGGCCCTCCTGTGGATTTGTTGTGTGAACTGGTTGGTGGAATGGAGTGCCCCACCAGCCCCCCTGTAACCCCTGGCCTGGTGAGTGGGAGCGAGCTCACCAGGGCCTGGGAACCCCCTGCTGCGGTGGAAGAGATGCAGGTCCCCACCAGCAGCCCCAGTCCGTTTCCTGTTTCTACTGCCCTGGAGAAAGGGAAGAGTGTCTTCTCCAGGTATATGAATAAGATTGCAAGGAGGATTAAGTTTGCCCTACTCCCCAAGACAAGAGATGGCTCTGATGTGGGGGCCCAGGAAGAAGAGGGATCCAGCAGGCTGCCACCCTGCAGTGTTGCTGCTGGCTCTGGAAACCCTATGTGTTGCCCCAAGACCCCCATGCTGGAGAGTAGGAGAGAGCTCTCCAGTCACCTTGTAACCCCTGGCTTGGTGTGTGGGAGCGAGCGCACCAGGTCATGTGAAACCCTGGCTGGGATGAGTGGGACAACAGTCCTCATCCCCAGCCCAGAATTTGTCACCCCTTTTCCTGAGACCTCTGGCCTGGTGAGTGGGACCACTGTCCTCATCCAGGAGTCTGTTGTAGCCCCTGTTCTGGAGAACCCCACCTTGGTGAGTGGGACCACGGTCCTCACCAGGGACCCTTTTGTTGCTCTGGCCCCAAGGAGTGGGGCCACTGCCCTCCTTGGGGGTTGTTCTACTTGCCCCAGTACTTTGGATGCCTCTACGCTGGGTGAAGGAATCACCAGTTTGTCCAGAGACCCTCTGAGTACTGCCCCAGCCCAGGAGAGTGGGAAGAACATTCTCTCCTGTCCCTCTGGGGCACTTGCACAACTAAAAGGGGGAGATGTGCCCCTCTCCCCACACTTTGATTCCCAGGCCACTGAGGCCTCAGAGACACAATTACCCAAGGGAGATCCACCGTATGGACTGGCTATGGACCCTGAACCACTGGCCCCAGACTCAGGAAAGTCTGACCCCAGCTCTACAGGGAGCCTGGCCCAGGAGGGCCTCCCAATTTGGTGCTAGCCAGGACCAGAAGGCACCAATTTCCCTGGCCCAGGATCAAGGACCAAAGTTGTACCCCTGGCCCAGGTCAAGGGGCTTGCTTACTATTTCCAGGCCCGGACAAGGGGCTCATATTTTCTCCTGGCCCAGAACAAGGGGCTTGCTTATTGTTTCCTTGGCCCAGGACAAGGGGCTCCACAAGTGTTTCGGGCCTAGGACCAAGGTGTTATGGTTTTCTGACACTCAGACCACGGTATAAAGTAAAAACACAGTTTTATTGATAAAAGGATAATAGAACAGTGCCCCTAGGGGCCAGTACAGGTATAATCAGTATTGGCAAGTACAGACCAAGTAAAGTTAGTGCAATACATAAATGGATATATATATATATATATATATATATATATATATATATATATATATATATATATATATATATATATATAGACTGGGGATAACCCCAAAGGGTTAAGAGGAGCAATTTAAGTAACTCAGTCCTAGATTGGCCAACGCCCAGGATATGATAAGTCTCTTGATGGTGAGAAAGGAATATAGTGTCTGCACTGAATCACTCTCAAGGTAGTAAAATGGAGCACAACTATTGCCCAGAGCTGAGTCAATACCACCACCGTGGGATTAGGAGGAATGCTACTGCTAGAGCTGAAGAAACCAGAACCTGAATCGCCCTTAATGTAAACTCGGTAGTAACCCTGCGTGTGCCAAGGGAATTGCGCCCAAACACCTTTAGGGTGCCAAGATAGACGGTTGCTGCACAAGCTATAGTGAGCCGTAGCACTTGGAAGTGCAGGAGACCACGTACACCCTGAGCGTATGTGAACCAGAGCCAGGACATCCTTCCGGTGTCACACAGAATCCACACTGCAAGAGCGGACAGACTACCAGCGCCAACCGGCGTGGTCACGGTGCACACCGAACACTGTAACGGACAGTGCTCTGCGAGTGATGGTATGGCTCGGTCTTACAGGCTTGAATCGTAGCAGGCGCTAAGGGTAACCAGAGGTTTGGCAAGCGTATATGAGGCACGTAACCAGAGACTACAGACACTGCACGGGTTAATCTGGTTCAGTACAGGAGAGAACAGCTCAACAGACAGAGGAATGGTAAAGCAACCTTAGGCAACAGCTCGGTAGAGAGAGAGGATCAGCGAGATACCAGAATGTCGCCGTAGCGACCGGAGCTACGCAGGAACACTGGAACAGCACACAGGACTGGAACATCAACCGGAACCGGATTGATACTGTAGCAGGGACATCAGCCGGAAAACGGGTCAATCACAGAGCAGGGTCGTCAGCCAGAACCGGGTCAATCTCGGAGCAGGGTCGTCAGCCAGAACCGGGTCAATCTCGGAGCAGGGTCGTCAGCCAGAACCGGGACAATCACGGAGCAGGGTCGTCAGCCAGAACCGGGTCAATCACAGAGCAGGATCAGAAGAGTAGTCAGACAAGCCGGGTCGGTACACAGGAGACTCAGGAACTCAGCAACGAGGCGCAGGATCAGGAACACCACGAAAGGGCAACTGACAAGTGCCATAGGCCCAGTATATAAAGGAACATCCTGGGCGGGCCAATCAGCCTCCTCCAATGCAAAGGTAACACAGTAAGATTGACAGGGAATCACGGAGACCGTGATACAAGGCCTACGGACTGACTAACTGTCCAGACAAGCGGCTCACAGCAGTAAGGCTCTTCTAGAGTCCCAAGCCAGCGTTTACTACAGCAACTGCTGGCTTGGTAAAAAAAGGGGGAGAAATGTAACAGATCCTACCCGTTACTTGAGCCCTTGTCTGGACCTCAAACTATTTATCCAAAGACTATGGACATTTATTACCATTTGGACTCTATGCTGGGCTGTGTCGTACAAACTGTCCAGCTATTACACAAGAGCAAAGACTTAAATTCATAGACTTTGGATCATATACTATGTTTAATGTATGTTGAACCTTTTTCGTTATTGTATGTAGTATGTTCGAGGGTTTACACACTCACCAATTACCAGTCGGCGGGGACTGGCGCAGTGTGTGATCAGCGCCACCGGATAAAAAGTTCAGCGGTGGGAGCAAGAGGTGAAAGCTGGGTCACTCAGAACCCTGGAGTAGGCATGCAAATATCTTCCATAGCCTAAGATGTGTATTGCGGCCACTCCAGCCATTTGACTATGTGTACTGTAGCTAGACCCCCTGCTGTGTGTTAATTAAGCCATTGTGATCTGCGGCCAGACCGCCTGCCATGTGATAATTAGTCAAGCCCTCAAGTCTTTGTTCAGTCAAACCTTTTTGTATCTGAAATGTAATCCTGTCTAAGTTATTGTATATGTTAAGACCATCTGTTGCTGGCCTTTGTCTGATGTATTGTGATTGGATCACACCCTATTGTTTCTGGTTTCCCCCATAAGTAAGATTTGTGTATAAATATCTGTGGTCTTTATCAATAAAGTGAGTTATGTTTCGAGTGAACACGGAGTCCTGGAGTTTTGTATTGCATATGGTCTAAAGTATCCACTCTGATACCCATCTGCACCAAGTATCCTGAATCGTCGGCCTCCTGCTGCCAGTTTCCTGCAACCTAACTTCGTGGACTGTCAGGCGGCGACGTGGACTCTTCCATGATTCCCTGCTTCCAGCGATCCTGCGACTATTTCAGTTACCGTCCATACGTCAACCGGTGCATTCGACGGCGCCAGTCCGGCGTTGAGAAGGAGAGACACGGGAACGATGGCGGAAGGTGACGTGGTCCCTTCTCAGCTTCCTTTACAGGGGCCAAGCAGTGTACATGGGGTTCTATGTCTACCAGTGGGCAAGGGAATGAATGTAGGTGCCGAGCAGTGTACATGGGGTTCTATGTCTACCAGTGGGAAAGGGAACAAGTGTAGGGTCAAAGCAGTGTATGTGCGGTTCTGTGGCTACCAGTGGGCAAGGGAACAAGTGTAGGTGCCAAGCAGTGTATGTGCGGTTCTATGGTTACCATTGGGCAAGGGAACAAGTGTAGGGGCCATGCAGTTTATGTGGGATCTATGTCTACCACTGGGCAAGGGAACAAGTTTAGGGGCCCAGCAGTGTATGTGGGGTTCTTTGTGTACCAGTGGGCAAGGGAACAAGTCTAGAGGCCAAGCAGTGTACATGTGGTTCTATGGCTACCAGTGGGCAAGGGAACAAGTGTAGGGGCCTAGAAGTGTACATGTGGTTCTATGGCTACCAGTGGGCAAGGGAACAAGTGTAGGGGCCTAGAAGTGTATATGGGGTTCTATGTTTACCGGTGGGCAAGGGAACAAGTGTCGGGGCCAAGCAGTGTACATCAGGTTCTATGTCTACCAGTGGGAAAGGGAACAAGTGTAGGGTCAAAGCAGTGTATGTGCGGTTCTGTGGCTACCAGTGGGCAAGGGAACAAGTGTAGGTGCCAAGCAGTGTATGTGCGGTTCTATGGTTACCATTGGGCAAGGGAACAAGTGTAGGGGCCATGCAGTTTATGTGGGATCTATGTCTACCACTGGGCAAGGGAACAAGTTTAGGGGCCCAGCAGTGTATGTGGGGTTCTTTGTGTACCAGTGGGCAAGGGAACAAGTCTAGAGGCCAAGCAGTGTACATGTGGTTCTATGGCTACCAGTGGGCAAGGGAACAAGTGTAGGGGCCTAGAAGTGTATATGGGGTTCTATGTTTACCGGTGGGCAAGGGAACAAGTGTCGGGGCCAAGCAGTGTACATGGGGTTCTATGTCTACCAGTGGGCAAGGGAACAAGTGTAGGGGCCAAGCAGTGTATATGGAGTTCTATGGCTACCAGTGGGCAAGGGAACAAGCGTAGGGGCCAAGCAGTGTATGTGAGGTTCTATGACTACCAGTGGGCAAGGGAACAAGTGTAGGGGCCAAGCAGTGTACATCTGGTTCTTATAACAGAAGCTAAGGACGCCACTTTGCACTCAGCTGACATACCCGGGTCTCTCTCTCCCGATGCCGGATAAGCGCCGTTGGATGCACCGGTCGAAGTATGGATGGTCACTGGAAACAGTCATAGGATCGCTGGAAGCAGGGAAGCACGGAGTTCACGTTGCTGCCTGACAACATACGAAGTCGGATCGCAGGTAGCTGGCAGCAGGCGGTTGACGATGCAGGATACTCAGCTCAGGTGGGAATCAGAGTGGATACTTTAAACCACAAGAACATAAAGACACCAGGACTCCTTCTTAGTTCTTCAAGAAGACTAACTCTTATTATTACTTTTACAACTAACCACATCATATTTATACCGTTTCAAACCACACTAAATTGGAGCAACGTACATGAGACTTAATACAATCACAGTTCATCCAATAAGGTACAGCAAAAGGTAGGGCAGAACACAATGGGGTAGTCACAGGGATAATTCAATCACCACAAAGGGGACAAAGAACCAACAACAAATGATTCAGGGAAACCTAATAGGGCTGAAATGATTGAATTAACACACAGCAGGGGGTCACAGGACAGTTCAGAATGCAGTTCACAATGCAATGGCTTGAGTGGATAGAATACACATTCAATGAATAATGGCCAGGGGTTGAATAATTAAGCAAAAGGACTTTAGGGACTGAAATAAACATTGGAAGTAGCCTTGCCCAAACTAAAATAATTAACCCCTAACTGCCCTTCCCTATAACGCAAGTCAGCAGTCTGTGGTTGTTAGTCTTTTTGGACCTAGAAATATCCACAGTTCTTTGTATAATGGGCTGATAAGCCTGATGCCCAGACAGGGGTTCCAGTAATGGAGTATGGTCCATTACATTCCCCCCCCTTTTTTGTACCAAGCCAGTGGTAGCTTTGTTGGATGCTGGCTTGGAACCCTGGGAGGTCCGTGCTGACTTGAGCCCTTTGTCCTGGACTTAGGAAAAGTCGTGGGCCCGTTGCCCTGGGCCAGTGAAAAACTTGAGCCCCTTGTCCTTGGCCAGGAATAAACTTGGAGCCCCTTGTCCTGGGCCAGGGAAACTGGTTGGGGTGTATCTGCTGGTCCATGATCCACGCCGAGCTTGGATTAGATTTTCCTGGGTCTGGGGCCATAGACTTGGGATCCAAAGCCAGTCTAGAAGGGGAAGTTACATGAGGTAAAGGGGTGTCAGACCATGTAACTGGGTTGGGAACAGGACGGTTCTGGCATTCCCCTTTCATCATCCAGGGGTTCAGTGTGGGCTCACATTGTGAGGAGGGGTCATCCTCTCCCCCTTTTGATTTGGCCAGTACCCCATGGTTGTAGGAGAGGATGTTGCTTCCACTCTCCTGGGCTGGGGCAAGTTTCAGGGGACCCCTGGGAAGGATGGTGGACCAACTTCCCAGAGCTAGGGCATCAATACGACCGGTAAGGAACGCACTCCCCTTCCCACTCACCAGTCCAGGGGGATCAGAAATACTGAGGAGGACACTGGTCCCACTCCCCAAGGGAAAAGCAACAGAAGCACCAGGGAAGACGGTGGTTCCACTCCCTGTGACAGGATTGTAACGGAATCTAGGAAGGGGTCGCGTAGCCTTCCGCCGTCGTTCCTGGGTCTCTCCTTCTCAACACCGGACTGTTGCAGTCGGACGCACCAGTCGAGCAGATAACGTCCCGGTGGTTGACTCAAAGTGGTGTTGATCCCCGGAGTAGCCGACTTTACCTTGAAGTATGCGGATTGAAGAGGGGTCGACGGGCTCTCGAACCGTCGAACGATGTAGAACCGGAACACCGGAAAGTAGACAGTGAAGCCTCTACTCCCGGGCTACAAGGAACAGGGAAAATGTTGCAGGTTGCCAAGCCGTTCGAGCACTCCGGTGCTCGAATTGAAGGTTCTGCTGGAACTTGTAAGAAGCAAGGCAGGGTCCACGTTGCCGCCTGATAGGATCCGAAGATGGGTAGCAGGATACTGGCAGCAGACGGACGAACGATGCAGGAACCTGGAATCAGATGGGCTGCAGAGTGGCCACTTTAATACCACAGGAACACACAAGACTCCAGGACTCTGGTTCACTCCAAAACATAACTCACTTTATTGACAAAGACCACAGATATTTATACACAACTCTTACATTGAGGCTTATGGGGAGACCAGATACAATCAGTCTTAAACCAATCATATTACAGTTGACAAAAGGTCAACAGCAGATGGCCTAACCAATACAATGAGTCAGACGTGATTACATTTAAAATACAAAAGGGGTTGATTAATACAGACAGAAGATACAAAGACTTGAGGGCTTGAACTAATTACCACACGGCAGGGGTCTGACTGCAGTTCACAATGGCTTAATTAACACACAGCAGGGGGTCTAGCTACAGTACACATAGTCAAATGGCTGGAGTGGCTGCAATACACATCTTAGGGACAGTGGCCCAAAGTTGGAGCCTTTGTTTGACTACTTTGAATGCCCTGCTCCAACCTTGACCAATCCCTGAGCTGCCTACGGTTCCCCAGCTTAGGCTATGGTGAGCGCACACCACGTCGGTACCTGCCGACTGGTAGTCGGTGAGTGTGTAAACCCTAGAACATACTACATACAGTAAATTATAACATTCGACATACATTAACCAAAGTCTATGAACATAAGTCTTTTCTCGTAGGTAATAGCTGGTCAGTTCGTACAACAAGGCACAGCACAGAGTCCAAACAATACAAAATGTCCACAGTCTTTGGATAAAAAGATCTAGAGCCAGACAAGGGCTCAAGTAACGGGTAGGATCCGTGTAACGGATTTTATCCGTTACTTCGGCCCTTGTCTGGACCACGAACAATTTTCTTAAAGACTATGGCCTTGTGGCCTTATGTGAACTTTGATAGGGGTTTCCCTATCATTATGTTACAAGGATTGATGTTGAATGTTGTAGGTTTTGTATATTGTGTAATGTCGAACGTTTAATGTATTGTATGGTTTAATGTACATGATCATCGAAGCCGGTGGTTCCCCGGGTCCTTTGTTCGAGGCATCAATGCCGTCTCGAACGCGGGAAACCGGAGGCAGTGAGTCGACGCCGGATTGGCCGTTGTACGACTCACTGTGCATGCTGATTGGCCAGGGTTGAAGCAGCATATTTAAACTAGTGTGTACGTGCTTCAACCCCTGGCCCAGTTCCCAGATGTGTATTCCCTCTAGTCAGTCCATTGTCTTTGTCCAGGCGTTAAGTAATCATGTTAAGTCTCACAGTGTCCACATTGTGTTCAGTAGCCCATCTCCCATTGGCTTGTTTCCTTGGGCTACCATTGGTCCCTCTGTTTCCCCTGCCATTGGTCCATTGTTCACTGTCACCATTGGTCTGTTGTGTATGCCCATTGTGTTGGATTGGTCCCTGGGCCAAGACTGCATTAGAATGCCTGGCCCTTCCCCTTCCTATTGTGGTACCATGTTGTAAACTGTATAAAAGTTGAGTGTCTTGTTCAATAAAGTGTGTTATTGTTTGGACTGAACCAGAGTCCTGGAGTCTGTTTGGTCCTGTGGTAAAAGTGGCCACTCTGCCGCCCATTCGAACCAGGTTCCTGTACGTTCGTCCGTCTGCTGCCAGGATCCCGCTACCGACCTCTGTATCCTGTCAGGCGGCAACATGGACTCTGCCCCTTGGTTTTCCTGCTTAAGCTCCAACCTTCGAGTCGAGCACCGGAGTGCTCGAACGGCTAGAAATACAGACTCGGTTCCTGCTACGCTTTTCCCTGATTCGGTCCTGTGTATGTGTCCGATGGCGTTCGAGTGCCGCGACCCCTCCGGCAGCTGCATCCCTTCGAGGCGGAATCGGTCTTCCCGAGGTTCGACGCCGCTTTGAGTCGACCTCCGGAACGCTGATTTGCTCGACCGGTGCACTTGACGGCGCCAGTCTGGCGTCGAGAAGGAGAGACCCGGGGACTAAGGCGGAAGGCGACCCGGTCCTCTCGCTTCCTTCCGTTACATTGGTGGCATAGCGGTGGGATTTCTCCTTCTTTCATCGAGTGTATCGAATGAGGAATGGCGGCACGCAGATTCGGCGGAGCAGTATTGCCCGAATGGGGTTTTCTGGACTTCTTGGACCTGATCGAATCAGTTGGACCCGCATGGGGTCTCAGTGACTTCCACAAGCGCCTCGGAGCTGTAGAGCCCGACTGGAAGTACATTACCTTTTTAGTGAAGGAAAAGTGGACTATTATCGGGATTGGACCGAGTGATGACCCAGTGTATCGGAGGATGGTGAACCTTATGCCGCTTCTGGGATACAAGCCATCAGTGGCCAAGATTGATAGGCTGATGGACATTGTACGTGGCCGGTACATGCATGAACTGTGTACAGGAGAAGAGGAAGAATGTTGGGGGGGGCACTCATCTGAGGAGGACCTCAGTGAAGCTGAGGACTTGGATGGAGCTGGCCCTGTTCACTCCACACTGGTGAGGGGGGATGCGTGCCTTACCAGTGCCCCTGTTACCCCTGTTTCTATGGACTATGTTTTCCCTGAGCTGGGGGGTGGGAATTAATTCCCCCCCAGTGAAGAAGATGCCCTGGGAGCGGAGCCGTGCGTGCTCCCCAGGGTCATGAGTGATGCCGCCTTGAGGGGTGGGACTGCGGTCTCCCTCCAGGCAGAAAAAAGGCCGGTGTATGATGACCTGCAAGAGGAGGACTCCAGTGGGCTGGGAGAAAACAGTGCCGCTGGCCCTCCTAAAGACATGGACTGTAAACTGCTGGGTGGGAGCAAGCCCATCAGTCCCCCTGAGGACCCTGCTGTAGTGGGTGGGAGAGAACCCAGCAGCAGCCTCAAGATGTTGCCCCTGGTGGGGGTGGAAGATGCCCTGGGAGCGGAGCCGTGCGTGCTCCCCAGGATTATGAGTGATGCCGCCTGGAGGGATGGGACTGCGGTCTCCCTCCAGGCAGAAGGAAGGCCTGTGTATGATGGCCTACAGGAGGAGGATCCCAGTGGGCTGGGAGGAAATAGTGCCGCTGGCCCTCCTACAAGTATGGACTGTGAACTGTTGGGTGGGGGCAAGCCCATCAGTCCCCCTGAGACCCCTGCTGTACTGGGTGGGAGAGAACCCAGCAGCAGCCCCAAAATGTTGCCCCTGGCGGGGGTGGAGGATGGCCTGGGAGCGGAGCCGTGCGTGCTCCCCAGGAGTACAAGTAATGCCGCCTTGAGGGATGGGACTGCGGTCTCCCTCAAGGAAAAAGAAAGGCCTGTGTATGATGGCCTGCCAGAGGAGGTCCCCAGCGGACTGGAAGAGAGTAGGGCTGCTGGGCCTCCTAAGGATGTGTTGCTTGACCTGATGGGTGGGGAAGAGTGCCCCATCAGTCCCCCTGCAACCCCTGATTTGGTGCATGGGAGCAAGAGCACCAGGTCATGTGAAGTCCTGGCTGGGATGAGTGGGACAGCCGTCCTCATCCCCAGCCCAGCCTTTGTTCTGCCTCCCCCTGCGACCCCTGGCCTAGTGCGTGGGGCCACGGTCATTGTTAAGGAGCCTGCTATTTTCCCTGCACTGGAGATTCCCACCTTGGTGAGTGGGACCAGGATCCTCACCAAGGACATTTGTGTTGCCCTGGCCCCACTAAAAGGGGGAGATGTGTCTCTCTCCCCAAACTCTGGTGCCCAGAAGCCAGAGGCACAATTGCCCCAGGGAGATCCCCCTTATGGACTGGCTCTGGACCCTGAGCCACTGGCCCCAGACCCAGAAGGATTTGACTGTAGCACTGCCTTGAGAAGGGCCCAGGAGAGGCCCCCTAATTTGCTATTGGTCAGGACAACCAAGCATCAGTTCACCTGGCCCAGGACTAAGGTCAAAGGAACTGGCATTTGCTTCAATGGCCCAGGACCAGGGCCTTGTTCACCCCTACCCGGCCCAGACAAAGGGCTCATGTTTTCCCCTGGCCCAGGACAAAAAGACTGTTCCTACCTCTGGCCCAGGATTAAGGACCCAGGGACTTGCATTTGCTTCACTGGCCCAGGACCAGGGCCTTGTTCACCACTACCAGGCCCAGACAAAGGGCTCATGTTTTCCCCTGGCCCAGGACAGAAAGACTGTTTTACCCACTGGCCCAGGACAAGGGGCCCCTCAGTGGAAACCGGCCTAGGACCAAGGCCTTTGGACTAGTGCACTGTCCAGACAAGTGCCTCACCACCTCCATGCCCTCCTACAGCTCCAAGCCAGCGTTTACTACCACACCCGCTGGCTTGGTACTAAAAGGGGGAGAAGTGTAACGGATTTTATCCGTTACTTCGGCCCTTGTCTGGACCACGAACAATTTTCTTAAAGACTATGGCCTTGTGGCCTTATGTGAACTCTGATAGGGGTTTCCCTATCATTATGTTACAAGGATTGATGTTGAATGTTGTAGGTTTTGTATATTGTGTAATGTCGAACGTTTAATGTATTGTATGGTTTAATGTACGAGGGATACACGATCATCGAAGCCGGTGGTTCCCTGGGTCCTTTGTTCGAGGCATCAATGCCGTCTCGAACGCGGGAAACCGGAGGCAGTGAGTCGACGCCGGATTGGCCGTCGTACGACTCACTGCGCACGCTGATTGGCCAGGGTTGAAGCCGCATATTTAAACTAGTGTGTACGTGCTTCAACCCCTGGCCCAGTTCCCAGATGTGTATTCCCTCTAGTCAGTCCATTGTCTTTGTCCAGACGTTAAGTAATCATGTTAAGTCTCACAGTGTCCACATTGTGTTCAGTAGCCCATCTTCCATTGGCTTGTTTCCTTGGGCTACCATTGGTCCCTCTGTTTCCCCTGCCATTGGTCCATTGTTCACTGTCACCATTGGTCTGTTGTCTATGCCCATTGTGTTGGATTGGTCCCTGGGCCAAGCCTGCATTAGAATGCCTGGCCCTTCCCCTTCCTATTGTGGTACCATGTTGTAAACTGTATAAAAGTTGAGTGTCTTGTTTAATAAAGTGAGTTACTGTTTGGACTGAACCAGAGTCCTGGAGTCTGTTTGGTCCTGTGGTAAAAGTGGCCACTCTGCCGCCCATTCGAACCAGGTTCCTGTACGTTCGTCCGTCTGCTGCCAGGATACCGCTACCGACCTCTGTATCCTGTCAGGCGGCAACGTGGACTCTGCCCCTTGGTTTTCCTGCTTAAGCTCCAACCTTCGAGTCGAGCACCGGAGTGCTCGAACGGCTAGAAATACAGACTCGGTTCCTGCTACGCTTTTCCCTGATTCGGTCCTGTGTATGTGTCCGACGGCGTTCGAGTGCCGCGACCCCTCCGGCAGCTGCATCCCTTCGAGGCGGAATCGGTCTTCCCGAGGTTCGACGCCGCTTTGAGTCGACCTCCGGAACGCTGATTTGCTCGACCGGTGCACTCGACGGCGCCAGTCCGGCGTCGAGAAGGAGAGACCCGGGGACTAAGGCGGAAGGCGACCCGGTCCTCTCGCTTCCTTCCGTTACAATCCGTTACAAGGATCAACATTTGGTCTGGTGGGGAATGGATTCCCACCCACCAGGCAGGGGTCACCTCTTCCCAGGGCAACAATAGCCTGGGTCCCACTCACCAGGGTGGGGGTAGCAACAAAAGGGACAATATGCCCATCAAGGAGGACATTGGTCTACTGCCTGGTGTGGAAGCATCACTTGGCCTGGTGGGGAACGAATTCCCACCCACCAAGCTGGGGTCAATCTTTTCAGGGGTAACCAAGTGGCCGCTGGTGAGGACCTGGGTCCCACTCACCACAGCTGGGGGATCAGAGGCAGGGGCAACAACTTTTGGGCTGCTGATGAGGACTGTTGTCCCACTCATCACAGCAGGGGTAAGACAGGATTAGGTGAACTCGCTCCCACTCACCAAGGCTGGGGTATCAGGGAAAGGGCCAATATCGCCGCTGATGAGGACCGGGGTCCCACTCACCAAGGCTGGGGTATCAGGGAAAGGGCCATATCACCGCTGATCAGGACTGGGTTCCCACTCATCAGGGCAGGGTTCTTACAGGGGCTGGTGGGCTCAATCCCACCCACCAGGTCAGGGTCACTTGAGGCAGCAGCACTGAATTTGGCCAGCCTGCTGGGGCCATCACCATCAGGCCCAACAAAAGGGATGGTGGTGTGGACCAGGGTCCCACTCACTGCATCTGGAATCACACAGAAACCGGTGAGCTCGCTCCCACTCATCAGTTTAGGGTTTCCACAGAGACTGGTGGACTCACTCCCACTCACCAGCGCAGGGATAGAACAGGGGTTGGAGAGCTCGCTCCCACTCACCAAGCTGGGGTCCAAAGATGCAGGAGCGCCCCAAGGGTCGTTGGTGAGGACCGGGATCCCACTCACCAAGGCTGGGGTATCAGCGAAAGAGGCAAGCTCGCCACTGATGAGGACTGGGGTCCCACTCATCAGGGCAGGGTTTTCACAGGGGCTGGTGAAGGACTGAAGTTGTTCAGCCTGCTGGGGCCATCACTGTCAGGCCCAACAAAAGGGATGCTGGTGAGGACCGGGGTCCCACTCACCACATCCGGAGTCACATAGGCACTGGTGAGCTCACTCCCACTTACCAGTGTAGGGGTCACAGGGAAAATCACAGGGTTGCTGGTAAGGCATGCCTCCTCTGTCACCAGTTCAGGGTCACAGGGTCAGCAGAACTGGATCCAGTCAGCCTGCTGGGTCCCTCATCTTTAAGGCCACCAGTCTCATGACCATTCTTTGCATTGAGGAGGACAGCAGTCCCACTCCTCCAGTCAGGGCGAACACTGCTGCTAGTGAGGACCTATGTCCCACTCACTGCAGCAGGGGTTTCACAGGGACTGGTGAGATCTCTCCCACCCACCAGTTCAAAGTTCATATAGCCACTGGGGAGGACCGCAGTCCCACTCCCCCTGGCAGTAGTATCAGTGCCCCTGGAGAGCACACATTCCTTTTCTCCAGGGCAGTATCAACAGGGGAAGGACAGGGGCTGCTGATGAGGACCTACATCTCATTCACCACAGCAGGGGTTTCACAGTGGCTGGTGAGCTCTCTCACACTCACCAGTGCAGGGGACACAGGCGAAGGGGCAACATGCCCATCAGGGAGGACGTTTGTCCCACTCCCTGATGCTTGGACATGCTTGGGGCTGAGGAGGAGCGAATTCCCACTCCTCAGGCCAGGGGTAGCACAGTCAAAGGCAACAGGTTCATTATGGAGGACATTTGTCCCACTCACTGATGCAGGGTCAACAAAAGGGTCATCACAGAGCCCGATGAGGAGCGCATTCCCACTCACCAAGCTGGGGTCAACATTTTCATTGGGGAGAACCTCCTTCCTCTTCACCCCAGCACAAAGTTCACGCATGAACCTATCATGTACTGTATCCATCAGTCGATTTATCCTGGCTATCGATGGCTTGTGTCCCATGAGCAGCATGAGGTTCACCATCCTCTTGTACACTTGGTCAGAACTCGGTCCTATTCCAATGATGCTCCACTTCTCCTCCACTACAAATTCAATGAAATCCCAGTCAGGTTTACTGCTCCCATGTGCTTCCGATGTGCGGGGACTGATTCGAGGAGTTCCACAAAATCCCAGAACCCCCATTCGAGCAATACTGCATTGATGGGTTCCCTAGCTGCCCCAGTTAACCAGTACAAATGTGAAGAAGGAGAGATCCCACCTCTGCCACCAATGTAACGGAAGCTGAAAGGCACCCCGTTGCCCTCAACCATCGTTCCCGGATCTCTTCCTCTCAATGCCAGATAACCGCCATTGGATGCACCGGTCGAAGTATGGACGGTCACTAGAAACAGTCGCAGGATCGCTGGAAGCAGGGAAGTACAGAGTTCACATTGCCGCCTGACAGCATACCAAGTTGGATTACAGGTAGCTGGCAGCAGACGGTTGACGATGCAGGATACTCAGCTTAGGTGGACATCAGAGAGGATACTTTAAACCACAAGAGCATAAAGAAAACCAGAACTCCTTCTTAGTTCTTCAAGAAGACTAACTCTTTATTATAACAAATCACAGCATATTTATACAGTTTCAAACCACACTAACTTGGAGCACAGAACATGAGACTTAACACAATCACAGTTCATCCAATTGGGTACAGCAAAAGGTAGAGCAAAACACAATGGGGTAGTCACAGTGATAATTCAATCACCACACAGGGGACAAAGAACCAACAACAAATAATTCAGGGAAACATAATAGGGCTGACATGATTGAATTACCACACAGTGGGGGGTCTCAATACAGTTCACAATACAATGGCTTGAGTGGCTAGAATACACATTCAATGAATAATGGCCAGGGGTTGAACAATTAAGTAAAAGGGCTTGAGGGACTGCAATACACATTGGAAGTAGCCTTGCCCAAACTCAAATAATTAACTAACTGCCCATTCCCTTGAAAGCAAGCCAGCAGGCTATGGTTGTTAGTCTTTTCGGGCCTAGAAATGTCCACAGTTCTTTGTATAATGGGCTGATAAGCCTGATGCCCAGACAAGGGTTCCAGTAATGGAGTATGATCCTTTACAGTTCTATGTCTACCAGTGGGCAATGGAACAAGTGTAGGGACCAAGCAGTGTACTCATGGTTCTATGTCTACTAGTGGGCAAGGGAACAGATAGTGAGCAGGACAGGTCAGCTGCCTGTACCTTCTGTTACTGCTGCCAGTGTGCCTTGTGACACTCAGGAGGAGGAGGAGATGAGAGCAGGGGACCCTAAGTCACACTTCTCATCCGCAAGCAGTCCCACTGCTACCACACAGCAGCTAAAGTGGTGGAGGTAAGGGTGGGGGTGGTTATTGTGAAGCAGCTTCAGAGACTAGCTGGATTGTTGATCCTCCTTAAGCTGAGGTGGAAGGGGAAGTGATGAGCAGCCAGACTAGTGGTCAAGGGAGTCCACAACACCCCCCTGATGCTATGATTCCCATTTCATTCCCATTGTCCCTCTGGGACATGATGATGAAGAAGTCAGAAATGGATAGCAGTATTAGCATCAGCTGCCTGTGTCTGCTGTTAAGGATGCCAGTCTGCCTTCTTCATTTGAAAAATAGATGGCAAGTGTGACAGTAGGGGACACTTTGTCACGTTTGTAATCATCACTAACCCTCCTACTACTGCAGAGCAGCAGCAGGAGACCAGTGGTGATGGTGACGATGAGAGTGAGGGTGATGGTGGAACAACTGGTGTGGAGGAGAGAACAAGGGCCTTTTTAGCTGAACGTGAAAAGGAATGTGAGACAGATATGCACATGGGGATGGGCATCACCTCCACTACCAGCTGAGACATTGCAGAGCTTACTAGGGCCAGATTTTGATCTGTCTCAGCAGCAGGCTGATGGTGAGCAGGCTAGTGTGAAAAGTCAGAATGGGGTCCAGCAGCAAGAGTGATGTAAGACTAGGAAAGGTTCCACTTGCCAGAAATAATCCTGGTCCTAGTTCTGGTTCTGATTCTAATGGAGCAGCAGCAGCAACATCATCCTCTGCCCCAGCCAGTGAAGAGGATTGTGGAGAAGAAGAAAGAGGCCATTCTTCGCCACCTTTACCCTCCCCCCTGAGGTCATGGGTGTGTGACTATTTTTTTCTTGGGCTAGGCAAGGTGCACCATATGTGATAAATCAGTGAAAAGGGGAAAGTCACAACCACCATGATAACACTCATGAAATACAGACACCATAGCATTTATGAGAAACAAATTAAAGCCAAACCCTCACAAAAGAAATTGGGAACCACTGTTGCTGTGTCCCCTCTCTCTCTGAGGGTACTAAGAATGTAGGCAGAAATTGAAGAGGAAGAAGGATAGAGAAATCCAGCCAGGGCCTGAAATTTCGATGGAGAGCGAAACTCCTGCCTCGTCATCATCTTCTTATACTAGGGTCCAGGAGTGGGAAGAAGTAGCAACGTCTTCTGGCATACCACCTCGGTCATTGTCACCTCCCTCACCAGCTGATATAGCAGTTTGTGTGCAATGTGTAATGACCTGACCACACATGGCAATGTGGTGGAGAGTAATTGCAAGCAAGGAATCAAGTCGCACCTGAGGAGATTTGATCCCACAGAATCCTGTAAGCTTGTGGTTTCATCATTATTATTATTAAGTCTGCTAGTTCTCAAGTGACCTTAGTGGAACAGACAAGGGGCATAGAGAAAGCAGCAGTACTTGGTTTCTGGGGGGAAAATTACTGATCAGAGATTGCAGACCTAAGTGTCAATATATTTGATAGCAGTTGTGCTAATTTTTTGATGTGAGTTCAGATGTGTCCATTTTTCCCAGTCCTTCCCCTGTTGTGCAACTTTCTTATACACATTGTGCACATTGCAGTTGCTAATGAAAGACACAGTTCCTTTCTGATCTGAAGAGAAAAATTTGTATTCCAACAACATCCCCCATGATTTAGGAGGAGCTGAAGGAGGATAAGCATTATTGGCCAACTTCTTTTCTCCAGCTATACCTTAAGTGTTGGGGGCTAGATGTAGTGTTACTACAGCCTAAGCTAGTTGCAAGTGGAACTATCATCATCTTTCACATTCCACCTCTGTTGATCCCATTCACTTAGAACTGCCTAATCATCCAGAAACAGCAGCAGCAATAACGACACAGCAGTCACAAATGTCACCATGGCATTTGCCAATGGCCAGTGACCACCATAAAATGACCTGCTGGAACTAGGCCAGTAGGGCATATTTTTAGGTCTTTGGGCTTGTTGTGTGCAAGCCAGAAGCCTATATAAAACAATTTGTGGGAGCTTGTTTCTAACAAACTTAAGCCCTTAAAATAAATGTTTCCTCAGTGCTTGTGCCTCTAACAAGTGAAAGTATTATAAATCAATGTTTCTTCAGGTCTTGTGCCAAAGAAGTCTAAGTCCTACAAATCAATTTCTTCTTAGGGCTTCTGTTTGGCTAACCTGAGTCATGCACAGTGTACAGCATGCACATAAATATCTTTCAGTTTTTTAAGCGTGCTGCTATGCTGCCTACTAGCTGTTGTTTATAAAATGAAATAAAGAAATCATTAAGAAAAAGGAGGTGGTGGTGGAACTTTTGGAGGGACTTTGACAAACTGTATCCTCCTCAGGAGGAGGAAGGGATCACCATCATTCATTGCACACACTGCAGCAACCACGGCTTCAGTCCGTTTTGGACTACTTTACTCATACATCCCTGCACTGCTACTATTCCTTTTACCCTCCCCCTACCCCTTGTGTGTTTGCTGGGCATTATTCATCTACTGTGTGTGTTTTTACTTTAAAGTACACAATAGAAGTGATTGTGTGCGATATCTTGCCTTGGCCCTTTACAAAATACTCTATCTCAGTATCAGTCTGCCTCCATCATAGCTTATGTCAGGGTTCCTGTTTCAGTCATATTACACACCAATTTTTCATATTATTTTTAAAATGTTATTTATTTATGGATTTATTTTATTAACTAAGTGTCCCCGCTTTTCCAGTCAACACAAAACAAAAAAACACATTCTCTGTTCAACTGATTCTTTCCCTAGACGCCACTAACAAACAGATAACAGCTAGATAAGGATCATGGCTGCCTATGTCTTCCTACATAGTCATACAAGATGTTGCTGTTTTTGGGGTCTACCTCCTTTCTCCCTTTCTGTCTCCCAGTTACCCCAGACTCCCCTAATGCAGAGAACAAATGTCCTGTCTACAAGATGCCCTAAACTGAGCTTCTGTTTTCACTAGCTGACAAATGTGCTGCTCTCTCTTCCTCTCACAGACACAGAAGGGCATGGTGTGACACAAACACAGAAGGGCATGGAGTGGCACAAACACAGAAGGACATGGAGTGACCTAAACACAGAAGGGCATGGAGTGGCACAAACACAGAAGGACATGGAGTGATCTAAACACAGAAGGACATGGAGTGGCACAAACACAGAAGGACATGGAGTGGCACAGATACAGAAGAGCATGGAGTGACCCAAACACAGAAGGGCATGGTGTGGCACAAACACAGAAGGGCATGGAGTGGCACAGACACAGAAAGGCATGGTGTGGCACAAACACAGAGGGGCATGGAGTGACACAGACACAGAAAGGCATGGTGTGGCACAAACACAGAAGGGCATGGAGTGGCACAGACACAGAAGGGAATGGAGTGGCACAGACACAGAAAGACATGGTGTGGCACAAACACAGAAGGGCATGGAGTGGCACAAACACAGAAGGACATGGAGTGACCTAAACACAGAAGGGCATGGAGTGGCACAAACACAGAAGGACATGGAGTGACCTAAACACAGAAGGACATGGAGTGGCACAAACACAGAAGGACATGGAGTGGCACAGACACAGAAGGACATGGTGTGGCACAGATACAGAAGGACATGGAGTGGCACAAACACAGAAGGACATGGTGTGGCACAGACACAGAAGGACATGGTGCGGCACAGACACAGAAGGACATGATGTGGCACATACACAGAAGGACATGGTGTGGCACAGATACAGAAGGACATGGAGTGACCTAAACACAGAAGGACATGGAGTGACCTAAACACAGAAGGACATGGTGTGGCACAGACACAGAAGGACATGGAGTGACCTAAACACAGAAGGACATGGAGTGGCACAAACACAGAAGGACATGGTGTGGCACAGACACAGAAGGACATGGAGTGACCTAAACACAGAAGGACATGGTGTGGCACATACACAGAAGGACATGGTGTGGCACAAACACAGAAGGACATGGAGTGGCACAAACACAGAAGGACATGGTGTGGCACAGATACAGAAGGGCATGGAGTGGCACAGACACAGAAAGGCATGGTGTGGCACAAACACAGAAGGACATGGTGTGGCACAGATACAGAAGGACATGGAGTGGCACAAACACAGAAGGACATGGAGTGGCACAGATACAGAAGGACATGGAGTGACCTAAACACAGAAGGACATGGAGTGGCACAGACACAGAAGGACATGGAGTGACCTAAACACAGAAGGACATGGAGTGACCTAAACACAGAAGGACATGGTGTGGCACAGACACAGAAGGACATGGTGTGGCACAAACACAGAAGGACATGGAGTGGCACAGACACAGAAGGACATGGTGTGGCACAGATACAGAAGGACATGGAGTGGCACAAACACAGAAGGACATGGAGTGGCACAGACACAGAAGGACATGGTGTGGCACAGATACAGAAGGACATGGAGTGGCACAAACACAGAAGGACATGGTGTGGCACAGACACAGAAGGACATGGAGTGACCTAAACACAGAAGGACATGGTGTGGCACAAACACAGAAGGACATGGAGTGGCACAAACACAGAAGGACATGGAGTGACCTAAACACAGAAGGACATGGTGTGGCACAGACACAGAAAGGCATGGTGTGGCACAAACACAGAAGGACATGGAGTGGCACAAACACAGAAGGACATGGTGTGGCACAGATACAGAAGGGCATGGAGTGGCACAGACACAGAAAGGCATGGTGTGGCACAAACACAGAAGGGCATGGAGTGGCACAAACACAGAAGGACATTGTGTAGCACAGACACAGAAGGGCATGGTGTGGCACAAACACAGAAGGACATGGTGTGGCACAGATACAGAAGGGCATGGAGTGGCACAGACACAGAAAGGCATGGTGTGGCACAAACACAGAAGGGCATGGAGTGGCACAGACACAGAAAGGCATGGTGTGGCACAAACACAGAGGGGCATGGAGTGGCACAGACACAGAAGGACATGGTGTGGCACAGATACAGAAGGACATGGTGTGGCACATACACAGAGGGGCATGGAGTGGCACAGACACAGAAGGACATGGAGTGGCACAAACACAGAAGGACATGGTGTGGCACAAACAAAGAAGGGCATGGAGTGGCACAGACACAGAAGGACATGGTGTGGCACATACACAGAGGGGCATGGAGTGGCACAGACACAGAAGGACATGGAGTGGCACAAACACAGAAGGACATGGTGTGGCACAAACAAAGAAGGGCATGGAGTGGCACAGACACAGAAGGACATGGTGTGGCACATACACAGAGGGGCACGGAGTGACACAGATACAGAAGGACATGGTGTGGCACATACACAGAGGGGCATGGAGTGGCACAGACACAGAAGGACATGGAGTGGCACAAACACAGAAGGACATGGAGTGGCACAAACACAGAAGGACATGGTGTGGCACAGACACAGAAGGACATGGAGTGGCACAGACACAGAAAGGCATGGTGTGGCACAGACACAGAAGGACATGGTGTGGCACAAACACAGAGGGGAATGGAGTGACACAGACACAGAAGGACATGGTGTGGCACAAACACAGAGGGGCATGGAGTGGCACAGACACAGAAGGACATGGTGTGGCACATACACAGAGGGGCATAGAGTGACACAGACACAGAAGGACATGGTGTGGCACATACACAGAGGGGCATGGAGTGACACAGATACAGAAGGACATGGAGTGGCACAAACACAGAAGGACATGGAATGACACAGACACAGAAGGACATGGTGTGGCACAAACACAGAAGGGCATGGAGTGGCACAGACACAGAAAGGCATGGTGTGGCACAAACACAGAGGGGCATGGAGTGACACAGACACAGAAAGGCATGGTGTGGCACAGACACAGAAGGACATGGAGTGGCACAGACACAGAAGGGCATGGAGTGGCACAGACACAGAAGGACATGGAGTGACACAGACACAGAAGGACATGGTGTGGCACAAACACAGAAGGGCATGGAGTGGCACAGACACAGAAAGGCATGGTGTGGCACAAACACAGAGGGGCATGGAGTGACACAGACACAGAAAGGCATGGTGTGGCACAGACACAGAAGGACATGGAGTGGCACAGACACAGAAGGGCATGGAGTGGCACAGACACAGAAGGACATGGTGTGGCACAAACACAGAGGGGCATGGAGTGACACAGACACAGAAGGACATGGTGTGGCACAAACACAGAAGGGCATGGAGTGGCACAGACACAGAAAGGCATGGTGCGGCACAAACACAGAAGGGCATGGAGTGGCACAGACACAGAAAGGCATGGTGTGGCACAAACACAGAAGGGCATGGAGTGGCACAGACACAGAAAGGCATGGTGTGGCACAAACACAGAAGGACATGGAGTGACACAGACACAGAAGGACATGGTGTGGCACAAACACAGAAGGGCATGGAGTGGCACAGACACAGAAAGGCATGGTGTGGCACAAACACAGAAGGGCATGGAGTGGCAAAGACACAGAAAGGCATGGTGTGGCACAAACACAGAGGGGCATGGAGTGACACAGACACAGAAAGGCATGGTGTGGCACAGACACAGAAGGACATGGAGTGGCACAGACACAGAAGGGCATGGAGTGGCACAGACACAGAAGGACATGGTGTGGCACAAACACAGAGGGGCATGGAGTGACACAGACACAGAAGGACATGGTGTGGCACAAACACAGAAGGGCATGGAGTGGCACAGACACAGGCATGGTGTGGCACAAACACAGAAGGGCATGGAGTGGCACAGACACAGAAAGGCATGGTGTGGCACAAACACAGAAGGGCATGGAGTGACACAGACACAGAAAGGCATGGTGTGGCACAGACACAGAAGGACATGGAGTGGCACAGACACAGAAGGGCATGGAGTGGCACAGACACAGAAGGACATGGTGTGGCACAAACACAGAGGGGCATGGAGTGACACAGATACAGAAGGACATGGTGTGGCACAAACACAGAAGGACATGGTGTGGTACATACACAGAAGGACATGGTGTGGCACAAACACAGAGGGGCATGGAGTGACACAGATACAGAAGGACATGGTGTGGTACATACACAGAGGGGCATGGAGTGACACAGATACAGAAGGACATGGTGTGGCACAGACACAGAAGGACATGGTGTGGCACAGACACAGAAGGACATGGTGTAGTACAGACACAGAAGGACATGGTGTGGTACATACACAGAAGGACATGGTGTGGCACAAACACAGAGGGGCATGGAGTGACACAGATACAGAAGGATATGGTGTGGTACATACACAGAGGGGCATGGAGTGACACAGATACAGAAGGACATGGTGTGGCACAGACACAGAAGGACATGGTGTGGCACAGACACAGAAGGACATGGTGTGGCACAAACACAGAAGGACATGGAGTGACACAGACACAGAAGGGCATGGTGTGGCACAGACACAGAAGGGCATGGTGTGGCACATACACAGATAGACATGGTGTGGCACATACACAGAAGGACATGGTGTGACACAAACACAGAAGGACATGGTGTGATACATACACAGAAGGACATGGTGTGGTACAGATACAGAAGGACATGGTGTGGCACAGATACAGAAGGACATGGTGTGGCACAGATACAGAAGGACATGGTGTGGCACAGATAAAGAAGGGCACGGTGTGGCACAGATACAGAAGGACATGGTGTAGCACAGATACAGAAGGACATGGTGTGGCACAGATACAGAAGGACATGGTGTAGCACAGATACAGAAGGACATGGTGTAGCACAGATACAGAAGGACATGGTGTGGTACATACACAGAAGGACATGGTGTAGAACAGACACAGAAGGACATGGTGTAGCACAGACACAGAAGGACATGGTGTGGCACAGATACAGAAGGACATAGTGTGGTACATACACAGAAGGACATGGTGTAGCACAGACACAGAAGGGCATGGTGTGACACAAACACAGAAGGGCATGGTGTGGCACATACACAGAAGGACATGGTGTGGCACAGATACAGAAGGACATGGTGTGGTACAGATACAGAAGGACATGGTGTGGCACAGATACAGAAGGACATGGTGTGGCACATACACAGAAGGACATGGTGTAGTACAGACACAGAAGGGCATGGTGTGACACAAACACAGAAGGGCATGGTGTGGCACATACACAGAAGGACATGGTGTGGCACAGATACAGAAGGACATGGTGTGGCACATACATAGAAGGACATGGTGTGGCACAGATACAGAAGGACATGGTGTGGTACAGATACAGAAGGACATGGTGTGGCACAGATACAGAAGGACATGGTGTGGCACAGATACAGAAGGACATGGTGTGACACAAACACAGAAGGGCATGGTGTGGCACATACACAGAAGGGCATGGTGTGACACAAACACAGAAGGGCATGGTGTGGTACATACACAGAAGGACATGGTGTGGCACAGATACAGAAGGACATGGTGTGGCACATACACAGAAGGACATGGTGTGTTACATACACAGAAGGACATGGTGTGGTACATACACAGAAGGACATGGCGTGGCACAGACACAGAAGGACATGGTGTAGCACAGATACAGAAGGACATGGTGTGGCACAGACACAAAAGGACATGGTGTGGCACAGACACAAAAGGACATGGTGTGGCACAGACACAGAAGGACATGGTGTGGCACAGACACAGAAGGACATGGTGTAGCACAGACACAGAAGGACATGGTGTGGCACATACACAGAAGACATGGTGTGGCACAGATACAGAAGGACATGGTGTAGCACATATACAGAAGGACATGGTGTGGCACATACACAGAAGGACATGGTGTGGCACAGATTCAGAAGGACATGGTGTGGCACAGATACAGAAGGACATGGTGTGGCACAGATACAGAAGGACATGGTGTGGCACATACACAGAAGGACATGGTGTGGCACAGATACAGAAGGACATGGTGTGGCACAGATACAGAAGGACATGGTGTGGCACATACACAGAAGGACATGGTGTGGCACATACACAGAAGGACATGGTGTGGCACATACACAGAAGACATGGTGTGGCACAGATACAGAAGGACATGGTGTAGCACATATACAGAAGGACATGGTGTGGCACATACACAGAAGGACATGGTGTGGCACAGATTCAGAAGGACATGGTGTGGCACAGATACAGAAGGACATGGTGTGGCACAGATACAGAAGGACATGGTGTGGCACATACACAGAAGGACATGGTGTGGCACAGATACAGAAGGACATGGTGTGGCACAGATACAGAAGGACATGGTGTGGCACATACACAGAAGGACATGGTGTGGCACATACACAGAAGGACATGGTGTGGCACATACACAGAAGACATGGTGTGGCACAGATACAGAAGGACATGGTGTAGCACATATACAGAAGGACATGGTGTGGCACATACACAGAAGGACATGGTGTGGCACAGATTCAGAAGGACATGGTGTGGCACAGATACAGAAGGACATGGTGTGGCACAGATACAGAAGGACATGGTGTGGCACATACACAGAAGGACATAGTGCGGCACAGACACAGAAGGACATGATGTGGCACATACACAGAAGGGCATGGTGTGGCACAGACAAAGAAGGACATGGTGTAGCACAGACACAGAAGGACATGGTGTGGCACAGATACAGAAGGACATGGTGTGGCACATACACAGAAGGACATGGTGTGTTACATACACAGAAGGACATTGTGTAGCACAGACACAGAAGGGCATGGTGTGGCACAGACACAGAAGGGCATGGTGTGGCACAGATACAGAAGGACATGGTGTGGCACATACATAGAAGGACATGGTGTGGCACAGATACTGAAGGACATGGTGTGGCACATACACAGAAGGACATGGTGTGGTACAGACACAGAAGGACATGGTGTGGCACAGATACTGAAGGACATGGTGTAGCATAGATACAGAAGGACATGGTGTGGCACATACACAGAAGGACATGGTGTGGCACAGATACAGAAGGACATGGTGTGGCACATACATAGAAGAATATGGTGTGGTACATACACAGAAGGGCATGGTGTGGTACATACACAGAAGGACATGGTGTGGCACATACACAGAAGGACATGGTGTGGCACAGATACAGAAGGACATGGTGTGGCACATACACAGAAGGACATGGTGTAGTACAGATACAGAAGGACATGATGTGGCACAGACACAGATAGACATGGTGTAGCACAGATACAGAAGGACATGGTGTGGCACAGATACAGATAGACATGGTGTAGAACAGATACAGAAGGACATGGTGTGGCACAGACACAGAAGGGCATGGTGTGGCACAGACACAGAAGGACATGGTGTGGCACAGATACTGAAGGACATGGTGTGGCATAGATACAGAAGGACATGGTGTGGTACAGACACAGAAGGACATGGTGTGGCACATACACAGAAGGACATGGTGTGTCACATACACAGAAGGACATGGTGTAGCACCGATACAGAAGGACATGGTGTGGTACATACACAGATGGACATGGTGTGGCACATACACAGATAGACATGGTGTGGCACAGATACAGAAGGACATGGTGTGGTACAGACACAGAAGGACATGGTGTAGCACCGATACAGAAGGACATGGTGTGGCACAGACACAGATGGACATGGTGTGGCACATACACAGAAGGACATGGTGTAGTACAGATACAGAAGGACATGGTGTAGCACAGATACAGAAGGACATGGTGTGGCACATAAACAGAAGGACATGGTGTAGCACAGATACAGAAGGACATGGTGTGGCACAGATACAGAAGGACATAGTGTAACACAGATACAGAAGGACATGGTGTGGTACATACACAGAAGGACATGGTGTGGCACATACACAGAAGGACATGGTGTGGCACATACACAGAAGGACATGGTGTGGCACATACACAGAAGGACATGGTGTGGCACAGACACAGAAGGACATGGTGTGGCACAGACACAGAAGGACATGGTGTGGCACAGATACAGAAGGACATGGTGTGGCACAGATACAGAAGGACATAGTGTAACACAGATACAGAAGGACATGGTGTGGCACAGACACAGAATGACATGGTGTGGTACATACACAGAAGGACATGGTGTGGCACATACACAGAAGGACATGGTGTGGCACAGACACAGAAGGACATGGTGTGGCACAGACACAGAAGGACATGGTGTGGCACAGACACAGAAGGACATGGTGTAGCACAGATACAGAAGGACATGGCGTGGCACAGACACAGAAGGACATGGTGTAGCACAGATACAGAAGGACATGGTGTGGCACAGACACAAAAGGACATGGTGTGGCACAGACACAAAAGGACATGGTGTGGCACAGACACAAAAGGACATTGTGTGGCACAGACACAGAAGGACATGGTGTGGCACAGACACAGAAGGACATGGTGTGGCACATACACAGAAGGACATGGTGTGGCACAGATACAGAAGGACATGGTGTGGCACATACACAGAAGGACATGGTGTGGCACATACACAGAAGGACATGGTGTAGCACATACACAGAAGGACATGGTGTGGCACAGATACAGAAGGACATGGTGTGGCACAGACACAGAAGGACATGGTGTGGCACAGACACAGAAGGACATGGTGTGGCACAGACACAGAAGGACATGGTGTGGCACAGACACAGAAGGACATGGTGTGGCACAGACACAGAAGGACATGGTGTGGCACATACACAGAAGGACATGGTGTGGCACAGACACAGAAGGACATGGTGTGGCACAGACACAGAAGGACATGGTGTGGCACAGACACAGAAGGACATGGTGTGGCACAGACACAGAAGGACATGGTGTGGCACATACACAGAAGGACATGGTGTGGCACATACACAGAAGGACATGGTGTGGTACAGACACAGAAGGACATGGTGTAGCACCGATACAGAAGGACATGGTGTGGCACCGATACAGAAGGACATGGTGTGGTACCGATACAGAAGGACATGGTGTGGCACAGATACAGAAGGGCATGGTGTGGCACAGATACAGAAGGACGTAGTGTGGCACATACAGAAGGACGTAGTGTGGCACAGACACTGAAGGACATGGTGTGGCACATGCACAGAAGGACATGGTGTATCACATACACAGAAGGACATGGTGTGGCACAGACACAGAAGGGCATGGTGTGACACAGAAGGACATGGTGTGGCACAGACACAGAAGGACATGGTGTAGCACAGACACAGAAGGACATGGTGTGGCACATACACAGAAGGACATGGTGTAACACAGATACAGAAGGACATGGTGTGGCACAGACACTGAAGGACATGGTGTGGCACAGATACAGAAGGGCATTGTGTGGCACATACAGAAGGACGTAGTGTGGCACAGACACTGAAGGACATGGCGTGGCACAGATACAGAAGGACATGGTGTGGCACAGATACAGAAGGATATGGTGTATCACAGACAGAGAATGACATGGTGTGTTACAGATACAGAAGGACATGGTGTGGCACAGACACCGAAGGGCATGGTGTACCAGAGATACAGATTGACATGGTGTGGCACAGATACAGAAGGACATGGTGTGGCACAGATACAGAAGGACATGGTGTGGCACAGATACAGAAGGACATTGTGTAGCACAGATACAGAAGGGCATGGTGTACCAGAGATACAGATGGACATGGTATGGCACAGATACAGAAGGACATGGTGTGGCACAGATACAGAAGGACATGGTGTGGCACAGATACAGAAGGACATGGTGTGGCACAGATACAGAAGGACATGGTGTGGCACAGATACAGAAGGACATTGTGTAGCACAGATACAGATGGACATGGTATGGCACAGATACAGAAGGACATGGTGTGGCACAGATACAGAAGGACATGGTGTGGTACAGACACAGAAGGACATGGTGTAGCACAGATACAGAAGGACATGGTGTGGCACAGATACAGAAGGACATGGTGTGGCACAGATACAGAAGGACATGGTGTGGCACAGACACAGAAGGACATGGTGTAGTACAGATACAGAAGGACATGGTGTAGCACAGATACAGAAGGACATGGTGTGGCACAGATACAGAAGGACATAGTGTGGCACAGATACAGAAGGACATGGTGTAACACAGACACAGAAGGACATGGTGTGTTACAGATACAGAAGGGTATGGTGTAGCCAGATACAGAAGGGCATGCTGTGGGACTCTCAGACCCCTTTTATAACATGCCTGTGGGTAATAAAGTAAATTTGCTATATGCTGGGTGTAAATTCAGTCTTCCCATTGATTTCAATACAATGAATTAGGCAAAAAAGTGTAAAAACTGCACTTTTCATGGACAATTGTACGTTAGGTGGGAAGACAAAAACCTTCACCCATTGCTACTGGTTTCCACTGTATTCTTTAGTAGATATTATTAAGGAACAGATGTAAAAAAAGACCCCCAAAGTAGGCGTACACCCGTACACTGCCCTCCCCTCAGAGCCAGATCATCCATTAGGGTTATCTAGGCTACTGCCTAGCGCCCAGGGCAATGTAAAGGGCCCTGGCTGCAAGGGAGGAATCACAGACAGAGACCCTGATGTTGCTGCCCAAACATCTTGTGTCAGATGCCCGTTTAGTTGAAATACACCAGCACCATCCAGTTGCTCCCAATTGCGTTATAGCCAAAAATACAGTACCTGCTAACAGCACTCAGTGTCAGAAGAACCAGGTCAAGAGGTGCAGGGCCCCAAAATGCTACCTTGCCTAGGGCCCTATGGAGCCTTAATCCGTCTGTGCCTCCCCTTGGCAGAAGAGGTGCAAAGAGGATCCCTTTCAGAGTAAGTAGAGAAACAAACTGGTGTTAGACAGGCGCAGAAGTAAGAAAACAGTTCCAGAAGCGCCCAGTTCAGAGTGCAGTCATATCATACATCTCAGTGGATCTGGTCTGTGAGATGAGACCACTTGATGGCATCTCATAAGTCTCATCTTTGTTCTGTGGAGAAGACAAAACTGGGAAGAAATGGGACTGGGTGGGGGGCAGCAGCTGTAAAATAATAATGTATTAAGGGTCTTCTCACAGTGTAGGATGGACAGATCTTCATACCAACTCCCTGATCGTTCAGGCTTAAAGGCAGATAATTGGAAATAAGTGTTTCTCAATGGAAGATCAAACAGAAAGTATTATAATTGAGAAAGAAAAAGAATCTCAAAAAAAAGATGGATTCCTATAAATTAAATGCATTTTTAATATTGCAAAATGTAATGTCTATATTAAAACATGAACATTAAAATTCATGTGGTACAGAGCACATGTATATATCTATGATAATCTGAACATTGTGGGTCTTTGACTGATATGGTAATATTTTTTTCTCCCAGAACTACCAGGGAATTGAAATTTATACACTCAATAAGTAGAAAGGAATCATAAAGGGTCGTTCTAGAGGAATCTGTCTCACTCCATTTTTTGCTGTCACTCCTGTAGTGATTGTAATATTTTTCCTACGTCTCTGCTTATTTTTAGTGCCAGACGACGTCTTGGAATTCGTTGTGTTTGGAAATGAGCTGGAGGAGCAGCGTGTGGAGAGAAGCAGATCTTCAACTGTAATAAATAGAAAAATAAGATGTTAAAGTCATCAGCCGACTCTACAGCTTCTTAAATAGATTTGTTTTTTTGCGAGACAATTCAAAACACTTTCATTTTCTTCCAATGTTTTTTCTAGAACACGTTTTATCCAGAATGTGGGAGAAATCATAATAAAAAATTATAGAGAATTTATCTCATTCAGAATATTTACACTGCATTACAATACAGAAAAGTAATAAAGACTTCTCTAGCATTACAGGTGGTAAGAGGCAACTATACTTTTAGAAATACATATCTATTTGTGTAACAGAAGCACTTACCTAGGTAGGAGTCCATCACACAGCAGTCATGTATATCTATATAATTACTGTGTGTAACAGAAGCACTTACCTAGGTAGGAGTCCATCATACAGCAGTCAGGTGTATCATATAATTACTTTGTGTAACAGTAGCACTTACCTAGGTAGGAGTCCATCATACAGCAGTCAGGTATATATCTATATAATTACTGTGTGTAACAGAAGCACTTACCTAGGTAGGAGTCCATCATACAGCAGTCAGGTGTATCTATATAATTACTGTGTGTAACAGAAGGACTTACCTAGGTAGGAGTCCATCATACAGCAGTCAGGTGTATCATATAATTACTATGTGTAACAGTAGCACTTACCTAGGTAGGAGTCCATCATACAGCAGTTAGGTGTATCTATATAATTACTGTGTGTAACAGAAGCACTTACCTAGGTAGGAGTCCATCACACAGCAGTCAGGCGTATCTATATAATTACTGTGTGTGACAGAAGTACTTACCTAGGTAGGAGTCCATCACACAGCTGTCAGGCGTATCTATATAATTACTGTGTGTGACAGAAGCACTTACCTAGGTAGGAGTCCATCACACAGCAGTCAGGCGTATCTATATCATTACTGTGTAACATGAGTACTTACCTAGGTAGCAGTCCATCACACAGCAGTCAGGCGTATCTATATAATTACTGTGTATAACAGAAGTACTTACCTAGGTAGGAGCCCATCACACAGCAGTCAGGCGTATCTATATAATTACTGTGTGTAACAGAAGCACTTACCTAGGTAGGAGTCCATCACACAGCAGTCAGGCGTATCTGTATAATTACTGTGTGTAACAGAAGCACTTACCTAGGTAGGAGTCCATCACATAGCAGTCAGGCGTATCTGTATAATTACTGTGTGTAACAGAAGGACTTACCTAGGTAGGAGTCCATCACACAGCAGTCAGGCGTATCTGTATAATTACTGTGTGTAACAGAAGCACTTACCTAGGTAGGAGTCCATCATACAGCAGTCAGGTGTATCTATATAATTACTGTGTGTAACAGAAGCACTTACCTAGGTAGGAGTCCATCACACAGCAGTCAGGCGTATCTATTTCATTACTGTGTGTAACAGAAGCACTTACCTAGGTAGGAGTCCATCACACAGCAGTCAGGCGTATCTGTATAATTACTGTGTGTAACAGAAGCACTTACCTAGGTAGGAGTCCATCACACAGCAGTCAGGCGTATCTGTATAATTACTGTGTGTAACAGAAGGACTTACCGAGGTAGGAGTCCATCACACAGCAGTCAGGCGTATCTGTATAATTACTGTGTGTAACAGTAGCACTTACCTAGGTAGCAGTCCATCAGACAGCATTCAGGCGTATCTGTATAATTACTGTGTGTAACAGAAGCACTTATTGAGGTAGGAGTCCATCACACAGCAGTCAGGTGTATCTGTATAATTACTGTGTGTAAGAGAAACGCTTACCTAGGTAGGAGTCCATCACACAGCAGTCGGGCGTATGTATATAATTACTGTGTGTAACAGAAGCGCTTACCTAGGTAGGAGTCCATCACACAGCAGTTGGGCGTATCTATATAATTACTGTGTGTAAGAGAAACGCTTACCTAGGTAGGAGTCCATCATACAGCAGTCAGGCGTATCTGTATAATTACTGTGTGTAACAGAAGCACTTACCTAGGTAGGAGTCTATCATACAGCAGTCAGGTGTATTTATATAATTACTGTGTGTAACAGAAGTGCTTACCTAGGTAGGAGTCCATCACACAGCAGTCGGGCGTATCTATATAATTACTGTGTGTAACAAAAGCACTTACCTAGGTATGAGTCTATCATACAGCAGTCAGGCGTATCTGTATAATTACTGTGTGTAAGAGAAGCACTTACCTAGGTAGGAGTCCATTATACAGCAGTCAGATGTATCTGTATAATTACTGTGTGTAACAGAAGCGCTTACCTAGGTAGGAGTCCATCGCACAGCAGTCAGGTATATCTATATAATTACTGTGTATAACAGAAGCACTTACCTAGGTAGGAGTCCATCACATAGCAGTTGGGCATATGTACATAATTACTGTGTATGTATATAATTACTGTTGAGATGGCTCATTGTTTGGGCGTGCTGTGCAAAATTTCCCGTTAGAAAAACCTATCGGCCACTAAATTTAAATGTGTTTTGGCCCATTGAAAATAAAAATGCTCTTCAATTTGCCATATAATGGAATGTGTTGAAAAAAAATAAAAAAAAAAATAGTACTGTGCCTCCTAGTGTTTAGGTATTTTTGTTTTTCTAAATATATCTATTGTGTGATGGGGTAATATCTGTATATATGTACATCGATATTTATATATTTCTTAAAGAACCTTATATGTCTGCCCCAGGGATTACAGGGGGATAACTAATTGACCATTATATATTATTTTTCCACAATGAGAAGATGGTAAGACAAAACGGTACATGGTAAGACAAAATAACGCAACGATCTTGTGTTATTTCTGGTGATAACCTTAGAAAAAAGTAGTTATATGGCTGGTTGATTGTATATAAATATATATATATATATATATATAGACTAGACAGTTATGATTCACAAATTCTGCAATTCGTAACCCCAATATGAGATAATATGCAAACCAGTACAGAACAATATTGTACACAGTCAAAACAGTTAATAAAGTAATGGTTGAACCCCTAGCTTTCCCTGACAATACAGATTCTTAAGTTCTTTGAGTTCTTATGGGCCCCATTACACAATTCCTGTTGGCTGCTTGTCTCTGCGATGTAGTTATACTTCAATCTCAATAGATCATCATGAAACAAAAGAAGAAGACGGATGGGGCGAGAGCACAGGTTGGGATCTAAGTGTAGTTTTATTTATTTAAAATCATCAAACAATAAACTTAAAACCAAATATAAAAGCAGTTAAAAAACAAATACACTATAAATAAATAAAAAATACAAAATATGACACCTTGCAAGCAATCCATGTTCTGTGATGTGCTTTCGTGGTAAGAAGCTTTTGTGTCACAGGTCAATAATAGAATGTCCGAAGCCTTTCTAGGGAACTGTGGTTAGTGCACAGACAGAACAGGAGAGCTTCAAAATTCAAAACAAGCTTTACTGACTGGATGAAATGTATATTTATAACAGGCACGGTGGTCACAAACAGTAGTATTTTCCTTCCCAATTTAAACAACTTTATGCTAATTGGCTGAACCAGATAATAAGATAGTCATCAGGGCCCTGCAAAGACTTCCAGAGGAAGGTGCAAATCTATAGCACCGAAACGCGTCGAAGTAGCTTGACGTCCGGCAGACAAGAACGCCATCCGTGGGGGAGCAGACACGAGGATTTGCTTGACAGAACCCGGCCAGAGATCGCAGAAAGACTCACATCAATGGTATTACGAAGGTTTTGTCTGATGTGCTAAGACTCATCACGGTGTTCAAGTCCGCGGTCACCTACACCGGGATGTGAACTTTGTGAACATATATATCCACGATATACCCAATGTCCCATATAAACTAAAGGGGCCTTACTTACACTATATCAGACAGACCTGTTCATGTATTGAAGAGATATAATAGTGATCTATCATAACAATCAAGCTCTCCTATTCTGTCGATGCTTTAACCACTGTTCACTATAAAGATTTCGGACATTCTAGTATTGTCCTGAGACACAAAAGCTTCTCAGCACAAGAGCACATCACAGAGCATACATTGCTCTCAATGTGTCATATTTTTATATATTTATTTATTTATACTATATTTGTTTTTTAACTGCCTTTATATTTGGTTTTAAAGGGATAGTAATACTTCTTTTATCTTTATTTTATTTTGTAGGCATTAAAAAAACATGAAGAACGATATAAGCCTTATCTCTCAAACCTTTATGGTTTAAGAGATATTCACAAACAAAGTATCCCCCCCCTGTTCAACCAGATCAGAAGGGAGATGCCCAGGTAGACTGCAGAGGGACAATCTTCAATTAAGATAAGGGAAAAAGCTGAAAAACTTGTCAAGGAGGGAAGGGTTTTCATTGTTTTCATACAAAGAAGATTGTCCCCTTCTGTTATCTGTCCTGTCATACAACCAGACTCACATCTGAGAAGAGATGGATTACACTAGGTAAAAGGGGCGGGAGGGGAAACTTTGCTTGTCAATATCTCTTAAACCATAAAGGTTTGAGAGATAAGACTTATATCGTTCGTCATGTTTTTTTTAATGCCTACAAAATAAAATAAAGATAAAACGAAGTATTACTATCCCTTTACGTTTATTGTTTGATGATTTTAAATAAATAAAACGACACTTAGATCCCAACCTGTGTGCTGTCTCACCCCATCCCTCTTCTAATAGACTGTGTTAGCCCTAGAGGTCCGATAAGGGACTCACTCTAACGCATAACATTTAAGACCCAGTTTTTTTCTGACTAAAGTCCCTTATCGGATCTTTATTCAGCTGACGCAGATATTAAAACGCAAAATAACCTTTGTTCCCAGTGGATGTATTGGTATAGGGGCCTAAGCCCCACAACAATACATCCAAAGTGCCTAAAATGTGTTCAAAGTTTTTAGTATTAACCCTGGGAGTGCCAGTGGGGTATAATTACCCCGTAGGCACTCATGGGGTTAACCCGACTAAGCAACAAATCAATATCCCATTACAAGTAACACTTACTATTAATCCTGATGTCCAGCGGAGTCCTCAGCAGGCTGGTCATCTTCTGTCCTTTCTTCTCTTCATCCTTCTTTCTTCTCTTCTTTCTTGTATCTTCTCTTCATCCTTCTGTCTTCTCTTCATCCTTCTTTCTTCTCTTCATCCTTCTTTCTTCTCTTCATCCTTCTGTCTTCTCTTCTTTCTTGTATCTTCTCTTCATCCTTCTGTCTTCTCTTCTTTCTTGTATCTTCTCTTCATCCTTCTGTCTTCTCTTCTTTCTTGTATCTTCTCTTCATCCTTCTGTCTTCTCTTCTTTCTTGTATCTTCTCTTCATTCTTTTTTCTTCTCTTCATCCTTCTTTCTTCTCTTCTTTCTTGTATCTTCTGTCTTCTCTTCATTCTTATATCTTCTCTTCATCCTTCTGTCTTCTCTTCTTTCTTGTATCTTCTCTTCTTTCTTGTATCTTCTCTTCATCCTTCTGTCTTCTCTTCTTTCTTGTATCTTCTCTTCATCCTTCTTTCTTCTCTTCACCCTTCTGTCTTCTCTTCATTCTTTTTTCTTCTCTTCATCCTTCTTTCTTCTCTTCTTTCTTGTATCTTCTCTTCTTTCTTGTATCTTCTGTCTTCTCTTCATTCTTATATCTTCTCTTCACCCTTCTGTCTTCTCTTCTTTCTTGTATCTTCTCTTCATTCTTCTGTCTTCTCTTCATCCTTCTTTCTTCTCTTCTTTCTTGTATCTTCTCTTCTTTCTTGTATCTTCTCTTCATCCTTCTGTCTTCTCTTCTTTCTTGTATCTTCTCTTCATCCTTCTGTCTTCTCTTCTTTCTTGTATCTTCTCTTCATCCTTCTTTCTTCTCTTCACCCTTCTGTCTTCTCTTCTTTCTTGTATCTTCTCTTCATTCTTCTGTCTTCTCTTCATCCTTCTTTCTTCTCTTCTTTCTTGTATCTTCTCTTCTTTCTTGTATCTTCTCTTCATCCTTCTGTCTTCTCTTCTTTCTTGTATCTTCTCTTCATCCTTCTGTCTTCTCTTCTTTCTTGTATCTTCTCTTCATCCTTCTTTCTTCTCTTCACCCTTCTGTCTTCTCTTCTTTCTTGTATCTTCTCTTCATCCTTCTGTCTTCTCTTCATCCTTCTTTCTTCTCTTCATTCTTCTGTCTTCTCTTCATCCTTCTTTCTTCTCTTCTTTCTTGTATCTTCTCTTCTTTCTTGTATCTTCTCTTCATCCTTCTGTCTTCTCTTCTTTCTTGTATCTTCTCTTCATCCTTCTGTCTTCTCTTCTTTCTTGTATCTTCTCTTCATCCTTCTTTCTTCTCTTCACCCTTCTGTCTTCTCTTCTTTCTTGTATCTTCTCTTCATTCTTCTGTCTTCTCTCCTTTCTTGTATCTTCTCTTCATCCTTCTGTCTTCTCTTCTTTCTTGTATCTTCTCTTCTTTCTTGTATCTTCTCTTCACCCTTCTGTCTTCTCTTCTTTGTTGTATCTTCTCTTCATTCTTCTGTCTTCTCTTCATCCTTCTGTCTTCTCTTCTTTCTTGTATCTTCTCTTCTTTCTTGTATCTTCTCTTCATCCTTCTGTCTTCTCTTCTTTCTTGTATCTTCTCTTCTTTCTTGTATCTTCTCTTCTTTCTTATATCTTCTCTTCATCCTTCTGTCTTCTCTTCTTTCTTGTATCTTCTCTTCTTTCTTGTATCTTCTCTTCATCCTTCTGTCTTCTCTTCTTTCTTGTATCTTCTCTTCATCCTTCTTTCTTCTCTTCACCCTTCTGTCTTCTCTTCTTTCTTGTATCTTCTCTTCTTTCTTGTATCTTCTCTTCTTTCTTGTATCTTCACTTCTTTCTTGTATCTTCTCTTCACCCTTCTATCTTCTCTTCTTTCTTGTATCTTCTCTTCATCCTTCTGTCTTCTCTTCTTTCTTGTATCTTCTCTTCATTCTTCTGTCTTCTCTTCTTTCTTGTATCTTCTCTTATTTCTTGTATCTTCTCTTCATCCTTCTGTCTTCTCTTCTTTCTTGTATCTTCTCTTCATCCTTCTTTCTTCTCTTCACCCTTCTGTCTTCTCTTCTTTCTTGTATCTTCTCTTCTTTCTTGTATCTTCTCTTCACCCTTCTGTCTTCTCTTCTTTCTTGTATCTTCTCTTCATCCTTCTTTCTTCTCTTCTTTCTTGTATCTTCTCTTCATCCTTCTGTCTTCTCTTCTTTCTTGTATCTTCTCTTCTTTCTTGTATCTTCTCTTCACCCTTCTGTTTTCTCTTCTTTGTTGTATCTTCTCTTCATTCTTCTGTCTTCTCTTCATCCTTCTGTCTTCTCTTCTTTCTTGTATCTTCTCTTCATTCTTCTGTCTTCTCTTCTTTCTTGTATCTTCTCTTCTTTCTTGTATCTTCTCTTCTTTCTTATATCTTCTCTTCATCCTTCTGTCTTCTCTTCTTTCTTGTATCTTCTCTTCTTTCTTGTATCTTCTCTTCATCCTTCTGTCTTCTCTTCTTTCTTGTATCTTCTCTTCATCCTTCTTTCTTCTCTTCACCCTTCTGTCTTCTCTTCTTTCTTGTATCTTCTCTTCTTTCTTGTATCTTCACTTCTTTCTTGTATCTTCTCTTCACCCTTCTATCTTCTCTTCTTTCTTGTTTCTTCTCTTCATCCTTCTATCTTCTCTTCTTTCTTGTATCTTCTCTTCATCCTTCTGTCTTCTCTTCTTTCTTGTATCTTCTCTTCATCCTTCTTTCTTCTCTTCTTCCTTCTGTCTTCTCTTCTTTCTTGTATCTTCTCTTCATCCATCTGTCTTCTCTTCTTTCTTGTATCTTCTCTTCATCCTTCTTTCTTCTCTTCTTCCTTCTGTCTTCTCTTCTTTCTTGTATCTTCTCTTCTTTCTTGTATCTTCTCTTCATCCTTCTTTCTTCTCTTCTTTCTTGTATCTTCTCTTCATCCTTCTGTCTTCTCTTCTTTCTTGTATCTTCTCTTCTTTCTTCTGTCTTCTCTTCTTTCTTGTATCTTCTCTTCTTTCTTGTATCTTCTCTTCACCCTTCTGTCTTCTTTTCTTTCTTGTATCTTCTCTTAATCCTTCTGTCTTCTCTTCATCCTTCTTTCTTCTCTTCTTTCTTGTATCTTCTCTTCATCCTTCTGTCTTCTCTTCATCCTTCTTTCTTCTCTTCTTTCTTGTATCTTCTCTTCATCCTTCTGTCTTCTCTTCATCCTTCTGTCTTCTCTTCTTTCTTGTATCTTCTCCTAATCCTTCTGTCTTCTCTTCATCCTTCTGTCGTCTCTTCATCCTTCTTTCTTGTATCTGGAAATAAAAAAGAAAATTATAAATACAATGCTGAAATACACTAATACATAGTTTAAACCCTTCAGTGCCAGAGGGGTATGCAACGCATTGCAAATCAATGCGTTGTGTACCTCTCTGGGGCTCAAAAGGGTTAAAGCATGTATTACTGTCCGGTTCCATAAACATGAATATGCTTCCAGTTAGACAACGATATTGAAATAAAAACTCCAGTAATGCCATAATAACATAATTCTTTGCTTTAACCCCTTAAGGACCCATGACGGTCCTGCACCATCATGGGTTGTTATACCCTTAACGACTCATGACGGTCCAGTTCTTAAATGATAGCAGCGTGCCTCCGTGCACGCTGTTATCATTAATTCCAGGCTGAGACTGAGCGCTCCGTGACCGGGGCATTCAGTCTCAGCCCTTCCTGCTTGTGCCGGTTCATGTGATCGCCCTAGCAGCGATCACATGTACCGGCATAGTGACAGACAGAGGTAGCATGCAAAAGCATGCTGTGCCTGTCTTGTCTGCCTCTGTTTCCCTTGCTATCAAAGTAAGGGAGACAGAAGTAACCTCTTCACTGCTGGTGCAGGAGGCTGGCTAAATGCAGGTCAATTTTTGACCTGCAATTATACACTTTAAAAAAAAACAAAAAACACAACACACTTTTTTTTACAAAAAAAATGTTTATTTTAAAAAAATATATATAATTAAACAATATTGCAAGTGTGATTGTTGTGGAGCCATGTAATACAGTTATATACACCACCAAATGCCAGGGACGAAAAAGTGTCAAAATAGGGTGGGAAAAAGGGACATGGGGATTTTCACCCGGGGGGGACAGTGGCCACTTTAAACTGCACATTTTGTAGGTATAACTGACCGGTCATACCTTTCATGCAGTCGCCATAAAAATGTAACCCTTTGTGGCCAATTGATCCCAAGCGAAAACTCAAAAATGTTTTTTTACATTTTTTTAATTTTAATAAGGTGAATGGTAGGAGATCCATATAAGTGGGGTATCAAATGAAAGCCCTATTTGTGCATAGAAAATCAGTATATAATTTATGGGGGTGGAATAAAAGACTTGGAGGGAAAACACTGCTGAACAAAGACATAGTCAAAAAGGTCAGAATTGCTCCGGTCCTTAAGGGAAAACGATCTCAGATTTTCCCGGTCCTTAAGGGGTTAAAGAAATACTTATCTTAATTTGTTGTTGCTGTCTCCGCCGCTGTGTGCCTGGAGTGCCTGTACACGATGTAGGTGGACAGACTGAAGATTCCTCCCACTCTGTTTCTGTCTGAATTTGATTCCGTCTCTTGTTTCTGTTGTTCCCTCTTCTGATTCTTGTGACCTTTTTCTCCTCATTTTCTCTGTTTTGTCCCAATCCTTGTTCCACTCTCTTCTCAACCACGTTTTGATTGGTGCACTCAGAGCTTGGGATAAAAAAAGTAGCTGATTCTGGGAATAATTGTTCTTATTTTTGGGTCTTGCCCCTTGTCTATCATATGATTCTTTTTAGGTATATTTATCTCCTTTATTCTAGCCATGTTCGAGTCTATTATCTCACCTATAGTGCATTTTTTGCATATATACTTTACCTCTCTCCCTTATAGAACTGTATTATTCTTAGTATTTTTACATATTTTTATATATATTTTCTTTTATTCACGTGCTTTTATGCAGTGATCGTGTGGACTCCGAGCTGAAGACAAGCTGCACAGTGATATTGAGTGATATCTGTGATCTTCTGGACCCGTTGTCTGATTCATTATATCCATCTACATTTCATCAACATCATCACTAATCTCTCTCCATTAGTGATGAGCGAGCATGCTCGGCCAAAGCTCGGTTCGGCTCGAGCATCGCTCTGCTCGGCACATGGTGGTACTCGTACGAGTACCGCATGTGCTCGCCCGCCATGTTCGGGTCTCCTCCCCGCACGTTTCGCGGCTGCTGCGCAGCCAATAAACGTGCGGGGAGGCTCTGACATCAGTGTAATGCCAGCAGCCATGTTGGCTGCTGGCATTACACTGATTGGCTGGCCAGAACCCGTGATCGGGTGCTGTATAGCACCCGACTCGCGAGTTCTGCTCATTCTCAGCCAGGGAGAGATGCGATCAGGCAGGGAAAGTCAGTGTAGGGAGAATAAAAGTGTTGGTACTCTTTCAAGACCCAAAAGTCCTTTTTAGGACTGTTGTGTGTGGGGGCAGCATTTATATTTTGTTTGGGGGGGCAAAATTTCATTTTTTTTTGTGGGGGGGATATTAGTAAGGTGACATTGTACTAGGTGCACAGGGACAAATATTTTACAACGCAGCAACAAAAAGGGCCATTTTAAACGTGTGCCTAGCCATAGATTATTGTCACATTCTGTTTAGTGTGCAAATTCACAAATTAAAGTCACATATTCCGTTCACTGTGCCTCGCCGCAGATTAGCGTCACATTCTGTTTCATGTGCCTAGCCGCAGATTAGCGTCACATATTGTTTAGTGTGCAAATTCACAAATTAACGTCACATATTGTTTAGTAAGCAAATTCACAAATTAACGTCACATATTCCGTTCACTGTGCCTAGCCGCAGATTAGCGTCACATTCTGTTTCGTGTGCCTAGCCGCAGATTAGCGTCACATTCTGTTTCGTGTGCCTAGCCGCAGATTAGCGTCACATATTGTTTAGTGTGCCTAGCCGCAGATTAGCGTCACATATTGTTTAGTGTGCCTAGCCGCAGATTAGCGTCACATATTGTTTAGTGTGCAAATTCACAAATTAACGTCACATATTGTTTAGTGTGCAAATTCACAAATTAACGTCACATATTCCGTTCACTGTGCCTAGCCGCAGATTAGCGTCACATTCTGTTTCGTGTGCCTAGCCGCAGATTAGCGTCACATTCTGTTTCGTGTGCCTAGCCGCAGATTAGCGTCACATATTGTTTAGTGTGCCTAGCCGCAGATTAGCATCACATATTGTTTAGTGTGCCTAGCCGCAGATTAGCGTCACATATTGTTTAGTGTGCAAATTCACAAATTAACGTCACATATTGTTTAGTGTGCAAATTCACAAATTAACGTCACATATTCCGTTCACTGTGCCTAGCCGCAGATTAGCGTCACATTCTGTTTCGTGTGCCTAGCCGCGGATTAGCGTCACATTCTGTTTCGTGTGCCTAGCCGCAGATTAGCGTCACATATTGTTTAGTGTGCCTAGCCGCAGATTAGCGTCACATATTGTTTAGTGTGCCTAGCCGCAGATTAGCGTCACATATTGTTTAGTGTGCAAATTCACAAATTAACGTCACATATTGTTTAGTGTGCAAATTCACAAATTAACGTCTCACACATTCCGTTCACTGTGCCTAGCCGCAGATTAGCGTCACATTCTGTTTCGTGTGCCTAGCCGCAGATTAGCGTCACATTCTGTTTCGTGTGCCTAGCCGCAGATTAACGTCACATATTGTTTAGTGTGCCTAGCCGCAGATTAGCGTCACATATAGTTTAGTGTGCAAATTCACAAATTAACGTCACATATTGTTTAGTGTGCAAATTCACAAATTAACGTCACATATTCCGTTCACTGTGCCTAGCCGCAGATTAGCGTCACATTCTGTTTCGTGTGCCTAGCCGCAGATTACCGGCATATATTCCGTTTAATATGAAGAAGGCGGGTAAAAAGGGACGGGGAAGTGGACGTGATCCTGATAGTTCAGGGCGCGGGTCAGGACGCGTAGAAACTGTGCCTGGTGCCAGAGCACAAGACAGAAAGACATCCACCATACCTAGCTTCATGTCTCAGTTTACAGGGCGTCGCAGGACATCACTCTCGAGGTCAGACCACTGCGAACAGGTGGTCGGTTGGATTTCAGCTGATACTGCTTCCAGTCGGTTAAGCACCACCCTGTCTTCCACCAAGTCCACTCTCACTAGCCAAGAGTCTGGTCAACATAATCCTCACCCTGATCATCCTTCCTCCCACCATAGAGGGTCTGGCCAAAGAAGTGATCCCACACTGGGATATAGTGAGGAGCTCGTCTCATCACCAATCCTTGATTTGAACCTCTCTCCAAGCACGCTTGCAGAGGAACATGACATCTTGTGCCCTGATTCACAACCTCTAGAGGGTACCCAATCACAAGAAGATGACAGAGGGGAACGGCATTTAAGGTCAAAGGAAGTGGATGATGATGATGATGAGACACAGTTGCCATCAAATCAACCACAATTACTGTCTCAAGACCTTGTTGAGGAGGATGATACACAGTTGTCAATGACTGAGTATGTGGTGGGATCAAGAAATGAGGAGGATGATCAGAGTGAGGAAGTGGAGGAGGACTTGGTGGACGATGAGGTCACTGACCCCACCTGGGAAGGTGGAGAGCCGAGCGATGACAGCAGTCCTGAGGGTGAGCCATCTGCAGCACCGCAACAGGCTGGAAGAGGCAGTGGTGTGGCTAAAGAAAGAAGGCGGACCGCACCAAACCGGCCCGCAAATGTTCCACGGAGCACCCCCTTGCGTAAATCTCCCTTGCCAAGGGCTAGGTGTTCCGCGGTATGGCGTTTTTTTAAGGAAAGTGCGGACGACAAAAGAATTGTAGTTTGCAACCTGTGCCACACCAGAATGAGCCGAGGCATGAACACTAGCAACCTCACCACCACCAGCATGATCCGACACATGGCATCCAAGCACCGTAATAAGTGGGAGGAACGCCCGGATCGCCAATCTGTGTCTGCAGGCCACACCACTGCCTCCTCTTCCCCTGTTTTCAGTGCCGGCCAATCGCCTGTCGAAGGCGCAGGCCCGCATACCTCCCGCCCTGCACCTGTACCATCTGAAGCACCATCAGCGACCACATCCACTTCCCTGTCCCAGCGCAGCGTCCAAATGTCGTTACCCCAGGCATTTGAGTGCAAGCGAAAATACCCAGCCACCCACCCACAGGCCATAGCACTAACCTCACACCTTTCCAAATTACTGGCCATCGAAATGCTGCCATTTAGGCTTGTGGACACTGAGTCCTTCCGCAGCCTGATGGCAGCAGCTGTCCCTCGGTACGCAGTCCCCAGCCGCCACTACTTTTCCCGGTGTGCCGTCCCCGCCTTACACCACCATGTGTCCCTTAACATCACCCGTGCCCTGACCAATGCAGTTACTGGGAAGGTCCACTTAACGACTGACACATGGACAAGTGCTTGTGGCCAGGGACGCTACATTTCCCTGACGGCACACTGGGTGAATGTCGTGGAGGCTGGGAGCGACTCGGACCCTGGGATGGCACAGGTGCTACCCACGCCGAGGATTGCGGGCCCTACCTCGATCAGGGTTTCCGCCAGCACCTACGTTATTGGCTCCTCCTCCTCCTCCTCCGTTTCCACCTCCGAATTCTCTGCGCGCAGCGCCACTCACCCATCAGCCGGTAGCTGGAAGCAGTGTAGCACTGCAGTGGGGAAGCGTCAACAGGCCGTGCTGAAGCTGATCTGCCTTGGGGACAAACAGGACACGGCCTCAGAGCTGTTGCAGGGGATTAGTCACCAGACCGAGCAGTGGCTCTCGCCACTCAACCTGCAACCAGGCATGGTTGTGTGTGATAATGGGCGTAACTTGGTGGCGGCTTTGGAGCTCGGCAAGCTCACACACGTACCATGCCTAGCGCATGTATTTAATTTAGTGGTTCAGCGATTTCTAAAAACCTACCCCAATTTGCATGATCTCTTGACGAAGGTGCGCCGCGTGTGTGCACATTTCCGTAAGTCATCTACAGCTTCAGCCGGCCTGTTGAAGCTGCAGCAGTGCTTACAATTGCCAGCTCACCGGCTGCTGTGTGACGTGAGCACGCGCTGGAACTCCACCTTCCACATGTTGGCCCGGCTTTGTGAGCAGCAGAGGGCAGTAGTGGAGTACCAGCTGTTACACGGTCGTCGCCTCTCCGTTCAACTTCCTCTAATCAGAAGTGAGGAGTGGGAATGGATGTCAGACCTCTGTGAGGTTTTACGCAATTTTGAGGAATCGACACAGATGGTGAGCGGCGATAACGCTATTATCAGTGTAACCATCCCACTTCTGTGTCTACTGAAACGCTCGCTGCTCACAATTAAAACCAACGCTTTGCATGTGGAAGAGGTGGAAATGGGGGAGGAAGAGCTTACACAAGGTGATAGCCAGAGCACCCTCACTTCGTCTTCTCAGCGACAATTGGAGGAGGCGGAGGAGGAGGAGGAGGAGGAAGACACGGTTGCCTCCGCTACAGAGGGTAGCCATGGAACTTTAGTTCCATCTCTTCAGCGTGGGTGGGCAGAAGAGGAGGAAGAGGATGAGGAGATTGAGAGTCATCCTCCTGGTGAGGACAGCGAAATCTTGCCTGTTGGTACTCTGGCACACATGGCTGACTTTATGTTAGGCTGCCTTTCCCGTGACCCACGCGTTATACGCATTTTAGACAACACGGATTACTGGGTGTTCACCCTTCTGGACCCCCGCTACAAAGAGAATTTCTCATCTCTCATTCCTCCGGTGGAGAGGACAAGCAAAATGCTGCAATACCAGAAGGTTCTTGTCGAAAAATTGCTCCAAAATTTTCCATCTGACAACGCTGGCGGCAGAGTACGTGCTACCTTGGCCAACCGAGAAGGGGAGAAAAGGGGAGCACACAGCAGTTCCGACAAAGGCAGGGCAACACTCTCCAAGGCGTGGGACACCTTCATGACACCCCGCCAGCACCCTCACCCTGATGCGCAGCCTAGTGTCACAAGGAGGGAAAAGTTTTGGAAGATGGTGAAGGAGTACGTAGCAGACCGTGTCAGCGTCCTCAATGATCCCTCTGTGCCTTACAACTGCTGGGTGTCCAAGCTGGACACGTGGTATGAACTGGCACTCTACGCCTTGGAGGTGCTGGCCTGCCCTGCTGCCAGCGTTCTGTCTGAGCGGGTATTTAGTGCTGCTGGTGGCATCATAACAGATAAGCGTATCCGCCTTTCCACCGACAATGCTGATAGGTTGACACTTATAAAAATGAACAAGGCCTGGATTTCCCCTGACTTCTCCACTCCACTGGAGGAAAGCCCCGGGTGAACATAAAGTCACTTTAGATATGTTATTTACAATGATGGGAATACTCTGTATTCCCATTCACCCCTTCCACCCAAAAAATGGGTATATGGTTGACTCTTAATCTTCTCATCCTCCTCCTCCTCTTCCATATGCCCAGTGATATAATTTTTATATAGGGCCCGCTCACCAGCGGGCCCAGTGATATAATTTTTATATAGGGCCAGCTCACCAGCGGGCCCTGTGATATAATTTTTATATAGGGCCAGCTCACCAGCGGGCCCAGTGATATAATTTTTATATAGGGCCAGCTCACCAGCGGGCCCTGTGATATAATTTTTATATAGGGCCAGCTCACCAGCTGTCACGGTTTATTATGACTCTCAGACACAAGTTTTAGGTAAAAAAAATCAATTTTATTGAAATAATAAATGATAACTTAAGATGGCAATAACATACATATATATATATATACAGAATATAGCACAGACAGAAGGCAGACTCTACCGGTCCTGTCAATATACCGGACAGGACAGTCTTTAGGCTCTACCGGCCTTGCCAATACCGGGTAAGGCAACCTGCAGATGGAATAGCATAACGGTTTTACCGGCCTTACCAAATTACCGGGCAAGGCAGCCTCAATAGATACACAATGTAGGCTCTACCGGCCCTGCCAATACCGGGTAAGGCAACCTCAGATGGAATGTGGCAAAAGGTTCTACCGGCCTTACCAATACCGGGCAGGGCAGCCCAGAGATAATAGCAGCAGTCAGATGGAACTGGCAAATTAGCAGAATCGTTAAGCAGCAAGGCTTTGGAGCAAACCAGCGTCCGCACGCTGTAAACAACACTGAATAGTATAGCCGTTAGGCTTAGCGAGCAAACCAGTGACCGCACACTGGAGTAACAAGCGAGTAGTATAGCCGCAAGGCTTAGGAGCAAACCAGCGTCCGCACGCTGGGACCAACACAGATTTGTATAGCTGATAGGCTTTGGAGCAAACCAGTGACCGCACACTGGTGTAACAAGCGAGTTTGTATAGCCGCAAGGCTTAGGAGCAAACCAGCGTCCGCACGCTGGGACCAACACAGATTTGTATAGCTGAAAGGCTTTGGAGCAAACCAGTGACCGCACACTGGTGTAACAAGTGAGTTTGTATAGCCGCAAGGCTAGGAGCAAACCAGCGTCCGCACGCTGGGACCAACACAGATTTGTATAGCTGATAGGCTTTGGAGCAAACCAGTGACCGCACACTGGTGTAACAAGCGAGTTTGTATAGCCGCAAGGCTTAGGAGCAAACCAGCGTCCGCACGCTGGGACCAACACAGATTTGTATAGCTGAAAGGCTTTGGAGCAAACCAGTGACCGCACACTGGTGTAACAAGTGAGTTTGTATAGCCGCAAGGCTTAGGAGCAAACCAGCGTCCGCACGCTGGGACCAACACAGAATTGTATAGCTGATAGGCTTTGGAGCAAACCAGTGACCGCACACTGGTGTAACAAGCGAGTTAGTATAGCCGCAAGGCTTAGGAGCAAACCAGCGTCCGCACGCTGGGACCAACACAGATTTGTATAGCTGATAGGCTTTGGAGCAAACCAGTGACCGCACACTGGTGTAACAAGCGAGTTTGTATAGCCGCAAGGCTTGGGAGCAAACCAGCGTCCGCACGCTGGGACCAACACGGAATAGTAGCAATGTCACCAACGCGACCAGGCAGAAGGTCGCCAGGATACTGAAGACAGGTGATGAGATGACAGGAACCAGCAACGATCAGTCAGGTCAGAAAACAGCAGAGAAGTTCAGCAGGAACTGCAACACCAGAGACTAGGCCGGAACCAGGACTGGAAGTACTTCAGCATGCAGGAAACACTGGAACAGTAGAGATCAGGAACTCAGGAACACATGAGATCAGGAACTCAGGAACACTGGAACAGAGGCCCAGCTATCACTAGCATAGTGATAGCAAGAAGGTCAGAAACAACACGAAAGGGCACTCAAAGGGTGCCCAATCCAGGTTTAAATAGTCAATAAGAGGCGGGCTATCTGCAGACAGCCAATAGAAGCCCCCTACTGGTGACAGACAAGTAACTGCAGCAAATCACGGGCACCGTGATAGTACCCCCCTTTCAAAGACCCCCTCTCCTAGAATAGGGTTTAGGTTTCTGCGGGTAATTGGCATGAAAGGCCCTAGTTAACCTAGGTGCATGAAGGTCCGTACTATCCACCCATGATCGATCCTCAGGACCATACCCTTTCCAATGTACCAGGTACTGTACCCTTCCTCTAAGACTACGGGAATCAATAATGCTCTGAACCTCGTTCTCCTCCTGGCCCTCGACCTCAACAGGTCCTGGCACCACAGGTGTGGTAGTATAGCGATTGCAAACCAGAGGCTTAAGAAGGGACACATGGAACACATTATGGATACGCATGGATGCAGGTAGGTCTAGTGCATAGGAGACAGGGTTAATTTTGCGAATAACTCTGTATGGACCAATAAACCGAGGAGCCAACTTATTAGACGGAACCTGCAGCTTGAGATTTCTGGAGGAAAGCCATACTCTATCCCCAACCTGAAAGGAAACCGCTGGAAGCCTTCTGCGATTAGCATGGCGTTGATGACGCTGAAATGACTGACCAAGTGCCCTCTGAACTTGTGCCCATGTGGAACGGAGTTGCTCGATATGCTCATCCAGAGCTGGAATCTGTTGCGTCTGAAATGAGTCTGGAAGCAAACAGGGCTGGAACCCATAATTAATCAGAAACGGAGAGCTCCCAGATGAAGAATTGACCGCACAGTTCCTGGCGAACTCTGCCCAAGGCAACAAGTCGGACCAATTATCATGATGGTCAGTAACGAAACAACGGAGAAATTGTTCCAAGCCCTGATTAGCTCGTTCAGCGGCTCCATTGGTCTGGGGATGGTAGGCAGAGGAGAAGGACAGCTGTATGCCCATCTGTTGGCAAAATGCCCTCCAAAATCTAGACACAAACTGGCTCCCCCTGTCAGACACCAGTACCCTAGGCACTCCATGCAACCGGAATACTTCTCTGGCGAACACCATTGCCAATTCCTTCGCTGAAGGAAGACCACGGAGGGGCACGAAATGAGCCATTTTAGAAAACCTGTCCACCACCATGAATATAAAGGAGAACCCCTTCGACATAGGCAACTCTCCCATAAAATCAATGGAAACATGAGACCAGGGGCGTTCGCCATTAGGCACCGGTTGAAGCAAGCCCACAGGGAGATGTCTTGGGGTCTTAGCGCGGGCGCAGGTGGCACAGGCATTCGTAAATTCAGCACAATCGTTTCTCATGGAAGGCCACCAAAATAACTGAGAAAGGGACCATAACAATTGGTCTCTACCAATATGTCCCGCAGCCTTAGAGGAATGGTAGGTTTCGAGCAGCCTAGTACGAAATGATTCAGCGACAAAACATTTGCCCACTGGGGTTTCATGGGGAGCGGACCCCTGAGAGGCCAGGATCTCCTCCCCTAGAGGAGAAGTGATACTCGTGCGTATAGTAGCCAGTATTCTATCAGGTTGGATGATAGGAGCTGGTGCTTCCACTCTGTCACTGTCGGCCTCAAATTGTCTTGACAGTGCATCAGCCCTGATATTTTTTGACCCTGGTAAATATGATACAATGAAATTAAATCGAGACAGGAACAGTGCCCACCTGGCCTGACGAGAGGACAATCTCTTGGCCTCCGAGAGATAGGTCAGATTCTTATGATCTGTTAGGATTAAGACAGGATTCTTAGTACCTTCAAGCAAATGACGCCATTCCTTAAGAGCAAGGATAATGGCCAATAATTCTCTGTCACCTATCTCATAGTGGCTTTGAGTGACAGTCAACTTTTTAGAGAAAAACCCACAAGGTCTGAGAGTTCCACCTTTCTCGTGTCGCTGCGAAAGTACTGCCCCGACCCCAATATCTGAGGCATCAACCTCTAACGTAAATGGAAGTAAAGGATTGGGGTGGGATAACACAGGAGCCGCAGCAAATGCCAGCTTCAAATTCTCAAAGGCTTTCTCAGCAGATACCGGCCAACAAGAAGGATTAGCACCCTTGTGCGTAAGATCGGACAGAGGTTTGACAATGGAAGAAAAGTTCTTAATAAACCTCCTATAATAATTAGCGAAACCCAGGAAACGCTGTATGGCTTTAAGACCCTTGGGTTTTGGCCATTGTAGGACAGCTGACAACTTTTCTTTGTCCATGGCAATGCCATCATTGCCAATTACGAACCCCAAGAATGGCACACTGGTTCTATGAAACTCACATTTTTCCATTTTACAAAATAATTTGTTCTCACGGAGTCGTAGCAATACTGCGGATACATCTTTGATGTGCTGTGCCATGTTTTGGGAGTAAATCAATATATCGTCGAGGTACACCACAACACATGTCTGTAACATATCTCTCAGAACATCATTTATCAGTTCCTGGAAAACTGCGGGTGCATTACACAGCCCAAAAGGCATTACTAGATACTCGTAGTGCCCAGCTCGAGTATTAAAGGCAGTTTTCCACTCATCACCTGCTCGAATGCGAACCAGATTGTAAGCGGCCCGTAGGTCCAACTTGGTAAATATCGAAGCGCCCTTAAGCCTGTCAAAAAGCTCGGTGATGAGTGGTATTGGGTATGCGTTTTTTGCCATTAGTTTATTCAAGCCCCGGTAGTCAATGCATGGTCTTAATTCGCCATTTTTCTTTTTTACAAAAAAGAACCCAGCCCCAGCTGGAGAGGTAGATTTACGTATGATCCCTCTAGCAAGGGCATCAGAAATGTAATCCTCCATAGCCTTATTTTCATCACAAGATAATGGATAAGTGCGTCCTTTCGGAGGTACTGCACCAGGCTGCAATTCAATGCAACAATCATAAGGTCTATGCTGGGGTAGCATACTAGCCTCTCCTTTGCTAAAAACATCGCCAAACTGTTGGTACACATCCGGCATAGCAGAGGAGGTGCACATGACCTTAATAGGCTGGATGACGCACTTGTCCATACAAAACTGGGACCAAGCAGCAATTTCACACTTTTTCCAATCGAATTGTGGGTTATGTAACTGTAACCACGGAAATCCCAATATCACCGCATGGTGCGGGGAATTAATCAGTTGAAACTGCTGCTCTTCTCTGTGAAGTGCCCCAATAGTCATAGACAATGGCATAGTTTCAAATATAACCTGAGGCGGTTCTAAGGGTCTACCATCAATCGCTTCAATAGTCAAGGGGTTTTCTCTTTCAATGCGTGGAACTCCGTGCAATTCAGCAAAGGTATTATCCATAAAATACCCTGCTGCACCGGAGTCAACCAAGGCCAAAACCTCCACAGAGCGTTGTGCCCAAGACAATACCACCTGTATGGTGGGTTTCATTATGCCCGACACTGGGGACGATTGTACACCACCTAGGGCCTGTCCCCCAAGATACCCTAGGTGTGTGCGTTTCCCGGACATACCGGACAGGAATTTAGCAAGTGCCCTTTTTTACCGCAGTATAAACATAACCCTTGTTTTTTGCGATATAGTCTCTCTGCCTTGGATAGTCTAGTGAAGCCTATTTCCATAGGTTCACTTGTTTCCCGTACTGGTTCACTAGACTTCAATGCCAAGGGAGGGATGGGTGGGCAAAACATGCTACTAGGCTCATTATTTTTTGACCGTAACTTACGATCTCTGGCAATTGATCTCTCACGTATTCTGGAGTCAATTATCATAACATACTCAATGTAATCATCTAGATCAATAGGTAGATCTTTAGCAGCGATTTCGTCTTTAATGTGGTCATTCAGGCCTTGAGAGAAGGCTGCCAATAATGCCTCGTTATTCCAACCTACCTCTGCTGCCAATGTGCGGAATTCGATGGCATAGTCGCCCACTGTACGCCTGCCCTGTTGTATCTCCATAAGGCGTTTGGCAGCAGAGGTGGTTCTACCAGGAGGCTCAAACACTCTTCGAAAGGAACGCACAAATTCACTAAAGTTCTTAGTACAAGGTTTAGCATTCTCCCACAAGGGGTTAGCCCAAGCCAATGCTCTGCCAGTGAGCAGTGATATCGTGAACCCCACTTTACTACGATCATTGGGAAATGCGTGTGCCGTCAATTCCATAAAGATTTCGAGTTGATTGATGAACCCTCTGCAGAGACTAGGGTCACCATCATATCTTAGCGGCAAGGGTGCAGAAGCCGTTAACCCTTTAACAGTACCCCCTAGGGGTCTGGTATCACTTTCCGGTGTCTGACTTGGCGAGACCACCGGGCTAGAGCTAGATTGGTCAGCAGGTACCGTGCGTTCAAGGATCGTTTGAATTGCAACTGCCAACTGATCCAAACGTTGCTCGAGCACATCCATCCTCCAATGGATATTCTGTGCGTTACCTTCAACCTTGCTGTCTGAGGTCATGGCCCTTTCGTACTGTCACGGTTTATTATGACTCTCAGACACAAGTTTTAGGTAAAAAAAATCAATTTTATTGAAATAATAAATGATAACTTAAGATGGCAATAACATACATATATATATATATATACAGAATATAGCACAGACAGAAGGCAGACTCTACCGGTCCTGTCAATATACCGGACAGGACAGTCTTTAGGCTCTACCGGCCTTGCCAATACCGGGTAAGGCAACCTGCAGATGGAATAGCATAACGGTTTTACCGGCCTTACCAAATTACCGGGCAAGGCAGCCTCAATAGATACACAATGTAGGCTCTACCGGCCCTGCCAATACCGGGTAAGGCAACCTCAGATGGAATGTGGCAAAAGGTTCTACCGGCCTTACCAATACCGGGCAGGGCAGCCCAGAGATAATAGCAGCAGTCAGATGGAACTGGCAAATTAGCAGAATCGTTAAGCAGCAAGGCTTTGGAGCAAACCAGCGTCCGCACGCTGTAAACAACACTGAATAGTATAGCCGTTAGGCTTAGCGAGCAAACCAGTGACCGCACACTGGAGTAACAAGCGAGTAGTATAGCCGCAAGGCTTAGGAGCAAACCAGCGTCCGCACGCTGGGACCAACACAGATTTGTATAGCTGATAGGCTTTGGAGCAAACCAGTGACCGCACACTGGTGTAACAAGCGAGTTTGTATAGCCGCAAGGCTTAGGAGCAAACCAGCGTCCGCACGCTGGGACCAACACAGATTTGTATAGCTGAAAGGCTTTGGAGCAAACCAGTGACCGCACACTGGTGTAACAAGTGAGTTTGTATAGCCGCAAGGCTAGGAGCAAACCAGCGTCCGCACGCTGGGACCAACACAGATTTGTATAGCTGATAGGCTTTGGAGCAAACCAGTGACCGCACACTGGTGTAACAAGCGAGTTTGTATAGCCGCAAGGCTTAGGAGCAAACCAGCGTCCGCACGCTGGGACCAACACAGATTTGTATAGCTGAAAGGCTTTGGAGCAAACCAGTGACCGCACACTGGTGTAACAAGTGAGTTTGTATAGCCGCAAGGCTTAGGAGCAAACCAGCGTCCGCACGCTGGGACCAACACAGAATTGTATAGCTGATAGGCTTTGGAGCAAACCAGTGACCGCACACTGGTGTAACAAGCGAGTTAGTATAGCCGCAAGGCTTAGGAGCAAACCAGCGTCCGCACGCTGGGACCAACACAGATTTGTATAGCTGATAGGCTTTGGAGCAAACCAGTGACCGCACACTGGTGTAACAAGCGAGTTTGTATAGCCGCAAGGCTTGGGAGCAAACCAGCGTCCGCACGCTGGGACCAACACGGAATAGTAGCAATGTCACCAACGCGACCAGGCAGAAGGTCGCCAGGATACTGAAGACAGGTGATGAGATGACAGGAACCAGCAACGATCAGTCAGGTCAGAAAACAGCAGAGAAGTTCAGCAGGAACTGCAACACCAGAGACTAGGCCGGAACCAGGACTGGAAGTACTTCAGCATGCAGGAAACACTGGAACAGTAGAGATCAGGAACTCAGGAACACATGAGATCAGGAACTCAGGAACACTGGAACAGAGGCCCAGCTATCACTAGCATAGTGATAGCAAGAAGGTCAGAAACAACACGAAAGGGCACTCAAAGGGTGCCCAATCCAGGTTTAAATAGTCAATAAGAGGCGGGCTATCTGCAGACAGCCAATAGAAGCCCCCTACTGGTGACAGACAAGTAACTGCAGCAAATCACGGGCACCGTGATACCAGCGGGCCCAGTGATATAATTTTTATATAGGGCCAGCTCACCAGCGGGCCCTGTTTGACAATTTTTGTATAGGTCAGCTCACCAGCGGGCCTTCTCATATAATGTTTTATTGGGTCAGCTCTCTAGCGGGCCCTCTCATATAATGTTTTATAGCGTCAGCTCACTAACGGGCCTTCGCATATAATGTTTAGGATGGTCAGCTCCGCAGCAGACCCTCACCCATAATGTTTTAGATGGTCGGCTCAGCTGCAGACCCTCATTCCTAATGTTTTAGATGGTCAGCTTAGCGGCATGCCCTCGCCCCTAATGTTTTAGAGGGTCACCAGCAGGCCATTAATCCTAATTTTTCAAGGGTGTGTATGATGCCCTCCTTTATGTGTAATAAAGGGTGTATTGGAGTGACATTTCAGTCTAATTTTTGGCAGCCCTTTCACTTAGTGCATAGGCTTTATGAGTGTTGGACCACTACCTGAACTATTGTACCACAATGTGAATGAGGCCCTCCATTTTGTGATATACAGGTTGTATCGGAGTGCCTCAGGTCCTCCCATTGAATTAAATAGGGCTGTGGTATTCGACAGAGCAGAAGGTAGTTCTTGGCTTCATCCACTAAGTCACTTCGTCATTTTTACTCAATGGATCAGACCCCACTGTTCCGACTATAAATTTTGGACTTAACAAGGGCAAACGGACATGTTGTAAAACCTGTGGTAGCTGCGGCCTCCGTTCCTGAATGCTGTACCTTACCCGTGCCATAACCACGTTGAACACCTGCTTTACGCTGCGCACGTTTCCCTCTTAATCATGGCCCCAGTTCCGAAAAATCTATGAAATTTTTTGCAGAATTTGCAGATGATATACAAGTAAATATACAGCAAATACTGTTTGGTAACAATTTTTCGCCTACAATCGTTTTTATCTTCCTTTTTGTGTGTTTTACGGTCAGTCTGTAAAAATGGCGTACTACGGGCGAAACATCGTTCCCAGCAGCGACGTTGGAGTCCAAGATGCATCCAGACATCCTCCCTATGCTGTCCCTGAACCATTTCTGTGGTGTTTCCATCATTTTCTGACCTTTTCCTATGAACCAGGCACCCTCCCCTCATCAGAGCAGGGGGTGCCTGGTGTAATGCTCGAGTCCTCCCATTGACTTCAATGGGGCTCGGGTGCTCGGCCGAGCACTCGAGCCTCCGGGGGCGCTCGGCCAGAGCACCCGAACACCCGAGCATCGGGGTGCTCGATCATCACTAGTCTCTACCACATGTCAATGGTGACATGATTAACGTGGGTGGAAGGGTACCCACGAAGGGTGGGCTTCGAGGGGATGCTTGGAAGACCCATCCAATTGTGAATGTGTCTGGGTCATTCCGAAGTTCCAAAGTGGTGTTCGGAGTGAGTAGTTGGTGTTTGTGTTCGTATGGTAGGTATTTGTGTGTTGTTGACGAAGGGGATGTGGGCCGCAAATCTGGAGTGGAAGAGTATGGTTAGATTGCTCTCCGTCAATGTACAGGGATTGAACACCCCCCATAAGCGTGCAATTGTTCGTAACTCCTCTGTGAGAGATAGAATTGATATAGGGTTTCTTCAGGAAACTCATTGGAAGTATACGGATAGAAGCTGGGGTTGGGGTAAGAGGTTCCCGGTGATAATACACGCATCCCATGCTACAAAGAAGAAAAAAGGGGTTGCTATAATATTTTTTGAATCTATTACGGTTGAAATCAAATATACATTCAGTGATAAGGAGGGTCGGTATTTAACAGTGGTTTGTTTAGTTAATGGAATAATGTATACATTGGTAAATGTTTATCTGCCAAATAAAAGGCCAATGGGGTTGTTGGCTCAAATCTTGGAGGAGGTGGATAAGGTAAAGCAGGGATCGTGTATTGTAGCTGGGGATTTCAACTGTGTGGTGGACCCCAGGTTGGATAAGAGGAGGGGTAGGGGAGGGGAGCCAGATAGGGGTACAGAGACTCAATCTAGGGCTTTGAATAATATACTGAATATGTATGCTTTGTATGATATCTGGAGGGTGTTCCATCCTGTAGAAATAGATTTTACTCATCTTTCTAGGGTTCATCTGTCATATTCTCGGATTGATTTGATTATGGGGGATTGTACTTTCTTGAAAAAGACAAAACAGATAGAAATAAAAAATAACACTTGGTCAGATCACAGTATGGTTATTGTAGATTTTTTAGTAGATAAGAAGACTAATTGCAGGACTACGTGGAGATTAGAGGATTGGCTGCTTCATAATACAGATAACGTAAAATTTATTGGTAGTATGATAGATCATTTCTTTGAGAAAAATGTCCCCGATATAACTCCACCAATTAATAATTGGTGTACTTTTAAGGCAGTTATGAGGGGCTATTTTATTAAATTAAAATATGAGGCAAGAAGGAGGGCGGGGATGGGGTTGGCAGAACTATACGTTAAGTATTATGAAGCGGTAAGGGAGAATAAGAACTCCCCGTCTCCTAGTAGAACAAATGTTGTAGTAGAAATTCAGCGGGAAATTAATGATAAAGTGATGGAGAGGACAGTCTATAATATGGAAAAATTGAAAACAAGATTCTATGCTAGAGGAAACCGGGCGGACAGAATGTTGACTAATCGATTGAGAAAGAAAAGGGCAATAAATAGGGTAGATAAGCTTGTGGTTGGGGATGAGGTGTGTGTGTGTCACCAGAGCAAATAGGAGAGTGTTTTAAAGGGTTTTATGGAAAGTTATACAACTTACATCAAGATACCACTCAGGAAGAAATTCAGGAATATGTAAAGAAAACAAAGTTGCCCCAATTGAGTGTTGATCAATTGGCCTTTTTGAATAAACCTATAAATGAAGGAGAGGTAAATAGGGTGATTAGTGAGCTGGATAAACAGAAAGTTCCAGGTCCAGATGGATACGGGAATTTGTTTTTCAAGGTATTTCGACCCCAGCTAGTGAAACAGATGACTGAGGTGTTTAATTGTATCGTGGAGCAGGGTTTTTTCTGGAGGAAATGGTTCAGGCAAACTTAATCCCTATACTTAAAGCAGATAAGAGTGCTTCGGAGGTGTCTAATTATAGACCGATTTCACTGATTAATGGTGATACAAAAATATATGCTGCGGTTCTGGCAAACAGGTTGAAGGCAGTATTAGGTGGTATAATACATTTAGATCAAGTTGGATTTATGGAAGGAAGATCCTCTACTGTTCATTTAAGAAGAATAATTGATGTTATGAATGTGGCTAGTAAAAAGAAGTTGCCTATGGTGGTTATGGCGGTCGACGCCGAGAAGGCGTTCGACCGGGTCAGCTGGTCCTTCTTGTCATGTGTTCTGAGAAGATTTGGGTTTCAAAGCTGGATTTACAGGGCTATTATGTCTTTGTATAGTAACACTACAGCTAGAATTATTGGGCCGAACATATGTTCAAATTGGTTTCAGTTGACTAATGGAACCAGGCAGGGGTGTCCATTGTCCCCTTTATTGTATAATATTTCTATAGAACCACTGGCAATTAATATCAGAAAGAATCCGTTGATAAAAGGGTACTCCACTAAATTATGTGAGGCAAAAGTAAGTCTGTATGCGGACGATGTGTTACTAACGTTGACGGATCCAGTAGCATCTATACAATTTTTGATGGATGAGGTCCATAGATATAGCAGAGTGTCTAATTATAAGATGAATATAGACAAGACTAAGAGTTTAGGCCTTAATCTGGACTCTAGAATAAAGCAAGAACTGAAAAATCGGTATGGTTTTTGCTGGGTTAAAAAGGCCTTTATGTATTTGGGAATTTATGTTACGAGGAAGATAACTGAGATTATGGAATATAATTTTATGCATTTACTGAAACAGACAAATCAATGTTTAAGAGACTGGCGGCAGTTGGAACTGTCCTGGTGGGGCAGGGTAGATGTATTAAATACTTATATAATTCCTAAATGGGTTTACTTGTTTTATATGGTACCGATGGGAGTGTCAGAAAGTTGGCTCAAGATGGTCCAGTATAGTTTTGTAAATTTTATTTGGAAGAATAAGAAACCCAGATTGAGTCAGAAAAGACTGAAAGAAGGAGGGCTGATCTTTCCATTAGTTAAGGAATACTATATGGCCTGTGTAATCTCACATATCTATAGGATGCAGTTGGATCAGTCTAAGACAGAAGGTTGGTATGCTATAGAACAGGAAGTATGTGAAGTGGAGGACTTAGAAGTTCTTTTGTGGAGAGTGGGGGCCGGGAGGCATAAACCATTTAAAGAACAGATAGGTAATAGCTTGATTGTGAGTCAGTTGATGAGGAATTGGGATAAAATCAAGAGGAGGATAAAAATAAATCATGTGATACCGCGGTCTGTATCCATGACATATTTGGAATATCATATACAGGACATGGACTTAGCTTTATGGAAGCAGATGGGGATGAATAGGGTAGAAAAAATGGTTGGTTCGGGTAAAGTGAAGACTTATTCCCAGTTGGCTCAGGAGTTTAATCTGCCAGGTGCAGAGATCTTTAAATATTTAAGGGTAAAGAATTTTGTGGAGAAAGAAATCCTGAGTAAAGAAGAAGGGCTCTGGATTTATGAACGGCTTGTTTAAAGGTGTGGAGATTAAGAAGGTAGTTTCCAATTGTAGAAAACTATTAGATTTGGCTAGACCCAGGACTAAATTACCAATAATTACAGTCTGGGAAAGAGAATTAGGGATTGAGATAGAATTGGGGGAGTGGAATCGGATTATTATAGTTGTGGGTAGAGTGGTCCACTCATTAAACTTAATGGAGTTACAATTCAAGATGATAAACAAGTGGTATTTGGTCCCGACTAGGCTGAGTAAGATGATGGGTCATGGTTTGAGTACTTGTTGGCGATGTGGGGAGAATACGGGTTCGTATCTTCATATGTGGTGGAACTGTGTTGGGATTCTGATAATTTGGAATAGTATTTTTGATTTGATAATTGGGATGACTGGGCTTAGTATGGAGAGATCTCCTGACACAGTTCTATTACATTTGGGGTGGCCCCAAATGAGGTTAGAAGATAGAGGTTTTATAATTCATTGTTTGTTGGCAGTAAAAATGGTAATTGCACGAAACTGGAAACAACCAGGAGTAATCCCATGGAAAGATGTTCTGGTTCAGTTGAGATACCAGTTGAGGATGGAAGAATTATTAGGATGGGGGTATGGGGGAAAACCTAGGAAGAATGTGCAATGGTTAGTTAAGTTGGATGCATATGTGGGGGAGGGGGGCTCTCTCCCTGTGCAATGGGTGGAAGAGGGTGAAGATAATCCAGTGGTGTAGCGGTCCATATCCTGCTTCGTCAACAGTGAGGTTGTGCGTGTGGATGTGTGGGGGTTAGGAAGGAGAGGGATGTATCAAAAGTATGGACATTTTTAAGAGGATTGAAGAGAGTATATTGTATGTTTTGTGTTTGGCTGAAACATTTGTAAACATTGGAAAATTTAATAAAAAATAAAAAAAACAAAAACAAAAAAAAAAACAAGTGGAGAAACAAAATACCGCACAATCAAAAAGTCATTGCTCCCATGCATTTCACCATAATATATTACTATCGACGTGAGGCTAACAAAATCTTCCCACTTGGTACCCTTTGGCTGATGTCTGAGCCAGTGTCTTTGAAATATGGACAGAGGCTGGCTTTTGTACAGGTTTTATAGGGCCAGTCTCAGTTCAAAATGTCTCCCAGATGTCCATTGGCTGGGAAGTGTGCTTCTGTACCCCACAGCAAATTAGCATCTAGCAGGGGGGATGACAAACTGAACTAGGAGATGATTGGCTGGGAGGTGAGTGAGAACACATCCCAGCCAATGGCTGTCTGGAAGACATTTTGAACAGAGACTAGCCATTTAAAAGCAGCCACTGTTCAAATTTCCCACACGCTAGCTCAGGCATCAGTCCAAGAAGTACCCGGGGGTGGGGGTGTCAGCTCACTTTGGAGAATATGTTTGGGCAAAATGGATTGGGACAATTACTTTTCGATTCTGGGGCATATTGTTTTTCGAACTGAAATATATGCATTACTTTAAACCAGTGGTTATCCATCTTTTTTGGTTTGGGGCACCCCTAACAAGTAATCTAGAACATTTGGGGCACCCCTGACATATTTGATGTACTTTTTCAAGGGCATAAGAAGGGCACGATACATAAATATACTGTTATTAATAGGTTTTTTGATTATAATAACAAAACTAATCATATTGTGCATAATAACTTCTATAAATATTTATTTAAAAATCCATTTTTGTTAGTCTTCATAGAAAACATGGGGCACCCTACACTTATGTCCTTGGCACCCCAAAGTGTCACTGAACCCTGGTTGAGAATCACTGCTCTAAACAATGCACATATTTCTAAATTATGTTTTTGGGACATTTGTAATCTTTATATTTTATCTTCAAAGGAAACTTTTATAACCAAGAAGAGGAGGAGGAGACGGATAGTAGATGACAGGTCAGTGTAACACAGATCTGGGTGTTAGGATAGTGTTAGGAGTAGTATTGGATGGACAGTGGATGACAAGTAAGTGTTACACAGTTCTGGGAGTTAGGGTAGTGTCAGTAGTAGTGTTGGATGGACAGTAGATGACAGGTAAGTGTTACAGATCTGGGTGTTAGGGTAGTGTTAGGATAGTGTTCGGGATAGTGTTGGGGAGACAGTGGATCACAGGTAAGTGTTACACAGATCTGGGTGTTAGGACAGTGTTAGGAGTAGTATTGGATGGACAGTGGATGACAGGTAAGTGTGACACAGATCTGGGTGTTAGGATAGTGTTAGGGGTAGTATTGGATGGACAGTGGATGACAGGTAAGTGTAACACAGATCTGGGTGTTAGGATAGTGTTAGGGGTAGTATTGGATGGACAGTGGATGACAGGTGAGTGTAACACAGATCTGGGTGTTAGGGTAGTGTTAGGGGTAGTATTGGATAGACAGTGGATGACAGGTAAGTGTAACACAGATCTGGGTGTTAGGATAGTGTTGGGGGTAGTATTGGATGGACAGTGGATGACAGGTAAGTGTTACACAGATCTGGGTGTTAGGATATTGTTAGGGGTAGTATTGGATGGACAGTGGATGACAGGTAAGTATAACACAGATCTGGGTGTTAGGATAGTGTTAGGGGTAGTATTGGATGGACAGTGGATGACAGGTAAGTGTAACAGATCTGAGTGTTAGGATAGTGTTAGGGGTAGTATTGGATGGACAGTAGATGACAGGTAAGTGTTACACAGATCTGGGTGTTAGGATAGTGTTAGGGGTAGTATAGGATGGACAGTGGATGACAGGTAAGTGTAACACAGATCTGGGTGTTAGGGTAGTGTTAGGGGTAGTATTGGATGGACAGTGGATGACAGGTAAGTGTAACACAGATCTGGGTGTTAGGATAGTGTTAGGGGTAGTATTGGATGGACAGTGGATGACAGGTAAGTGTTACACATATCTGGGTGTTAGGATAGTGTTAGGGGTAGTATAGGATGGACAGTGGATGACAGGTAAGTGTTACACATATCTGGGTGTTAGGATAGTGTTAGGGGTAGTATTGGATGGACAGTGGATGACAGGTAAGTAACACAGATCTGAGTGTTAGGACAGTGTTAGGGGTAGTGTTGGATGGACAGTGGATGACAGGTAAGTGTAACACAGATCTGGGTGTTAGGATAGTGTTAGGGGTAGTATTGGATGGACAGTGGATGACAGGTAAGTGTTACACAGATCTGGGTGTTAGGATAGTGTTGGGGGTAGTATTGGATGGACAGTGGATGACAGGTAAGTGTTACACAGATCTGGGTGTTAGGATAGTGTTAGGGGTAGTATAGGATGGACAGTGGATGACAGGTAAGTGTAACACAGATCTGGGTGTTAGGATAGTGTTAGGGGTAGTATTGGATGGACAGTGGATGACAGGTAAGTGTTACACAGATCTGGGTGTTAGGATAGTGTTAGGGGTAGTATTGGATGGACAGTGGATGACAGGTAAGTGTAACACAGATCTGGGTGTTAGGATAGTGTTAGGGGTAGTGTTGGATGGACAGTGGATGACAGGTAAGTGTTACACAGATGTGGGTGTTAGGATAGTGTTAGGGGTAGTATTGGATGGACAGTGGATGACAGGTAAGTGTAACACAGATCTGGGTGTTAGGATAGTGTTAGGGGTAGTATTGGATGGACAGTGGATGACAGGTAAGTGTAACACAGATCTGGGTGTTAGGATAGTGTTAGGGGTAGTATTGGATGGACAGTAGATGACAGGTAAGTGCAACACAGATCTGGGTGTTAGGATAGTGTTAGGGGTAGTATTGGATGGACAGTGGATGACAGGTAAGTGTTACATAGATCTGGGTGTTAGGATAGTGTTAGGGGTAGTATTGGATGGATAGTGGATGACAGGTAAGTGTTACACAGATCTGGGTGTTAGGACAGTGTTAGGAGTAGTATTGGATGGACAGTGGATGACAGGTAAGTGTGACACAGATCTGGGTGTTAGGATAGTGTTAGGGGTAGTATTGGATGGACAGTGGATGACAGGTAAGTGTAACACAGATCTGGGTGTTAGGATAGTGTTAGGGGTAGTATTGGATGGACAGTGGATGACAGGTAAGTGTTACACAGATCTGAGTGTTAGGATAGTGTTAGGGGTAGTATTGGATGGACAGTGGATGGCAGGTAAGTGTTACACAGATCTGGGTGTTAGGACAGTGTTAGGAGTAGTATTGGATGGACAGTGGATGACAGGTAAGTGTGACACAGATCTGGGTGTTAGGATAGTGTTAGGGGTAGTATTGGATGGACAGTGGATGACAGGTAAGTGTAACACAGAACTGGGTGTTAGGATAGTGTTAGGGGTAGTATTGGATGGACAGTACATGACAGGTAAGTGTAACACAGATGTGGGTGATAGGATAGTGTTAGGGGTAGTATTGGATGGACAGTGGATGACAGGTAAGTGTAACACAGATCTGGGTGTTAGGATAGTGTTAGGGGTAGTATTGGATAGACAGTGGGTGACAGGTAAGTGTAATACAGATCTGGGTGTTAGGATAGTGTTAGGGGTAGTATTGGATGGACAGTGGATGACAGGTAAGTGTAACATAGATCTGGGTGTTAGGATAGTGTTAGAGGTAGTATTGGATGGACAGTGGATGACAGGTAAGTGTTACACAGATCTGGGTGTTAGGATAGTGTTAGGGGTAGTGTTGGATGGACAGTGGATGACAGGTAAGTGTAACACAGATCTGGGTGTTCGGATAGTGTTAGGGGTAGTATTGGATGGACAGTGGATGGCAGGTAAGTGTAACACAGATCTGGGTGTTAGGATAGTGTTAGGGGTAGTATTGGATGAACAGTGGATGACAGGTAAGTGTAACACAGATCTGGGTGTTAGGGTAGTGTTAGGGGTAGTATTGGATGAACAGTGGATGACAGGTAAGTGTTACACAGATCTGGGTGTTAGGACAGTGTTAGTGGTAGTTTTAGATGGACAGTGGATGACAGGTAAGTGTAACACAGATCTTGGTGTTAGGATAGTGTTAGGGGTAGTATTGGATGGACAGTGGATGACAGGTAAGTGTTACATAGATCTGGGTGTTAGGATAGTGTTAGGGGTAGTATTGGATGGACAGTGGATGACAGGTAAGTGTAACACAGATCTGGGTGTTAGGGTAGTGTTAGTGGTAGTATTGGATGGACAGTGGATGACAGGTAAGTGTTACACAGATCTGGGTGTTAGGATAGTGTTAGGGGTAGTATTGGATGGACAGTGGATGACAGGTAAGTGTAACACAGATCTGGGTGTTAGGATAGTGTTAGGGGTAGTATTGGATGGACAGTGGATGACAGGTAAGTGTTACACAGATCTGAGTGTTAGGATAGTGTTAGGGGTAGTATTGGATGGACAGTGGATGACAGGTAAGTGTAACATAGATCTGGGTGTTAGGATAGTGTTAGGGGTAGTATTGGATGGACAGTGGATGACAGGTAAGTGTAACATAGATCTGGGTGTTAGGATAGTGTTAGGGGTAGTATTGGATGGACAGTGGATGACAGGTAAGTGTAACATAGATCTGGGTGTTAGGATAGTGTTAGGAGTAGTATTGGATGGACAGTGGATGACAGGTAAGTGTTACACAGATCTGGGTGTTAGGATAGTGTTAGGGGTAGCATTGGATGGACAGTAGATGACAGGTAAGTGTAACATAGATCTGGGTGTTAGGATAGTGTTAGGGGTAGAATTGGATGGATAGTGGATGACAGGTAAGTGTTACACAGATCTGGGTGTTAGGATAGTATTAGGGGTAGTATTGGATGGACAGTGGATGACAGGTAAGTGTAACACAGATCTGGGTGTTAGGATAGTGTTAGGGGTAGTATTGGATGGACAGTGGATGACAGGTAAGTGTTACACAGATCTGGGTGTTAGGATAGTGTTAGGGGTAGCATTGGATGGACAGTGGATGACAGGTAAGTGTAACACAGATCTGGATGTTAGGATAGTGTTAGTGGTAGTATTGGATGGACAGTGGATGACAGGTAAGTGTAACACAGATATGGGTGTTAGGATAGTGTTAGTGGTAGTATTGGATGGACAGTGGATGACAGGTAAGTGTAACACAGATATGGGTGTTAGGATAGTGTTAGGGGTAGTATTGGATGGACAGTGGATGGCAGGTAAGTGTAACACAGATCTAGGTGTTAGGATAGTGTTAGGGGTAGTATTGGATGGACAGTGGATGACAGGTAAGTGTTACACAGATCTGGGTGTTAGGATAGTGTTAGAGGTAGTATTGGATGGACAGTGGATGACAGGTAAGTGTAACACAGATCTGGGTGTTAGGATAGTGTTAAGGGTAGTGTTGGATGGACAGTAGATGACAGGTAAGTGTTACACAGATCTGGGTGTTAGGATAGTGTTAGGGGTAGTGTTGGATGGACAGTGGATGACAGGTAAGTGTAACACAGATCTGGGTGTTAGGATAGTGTTAGGGGTAGTATTGGATGGACAGCGGATGACAGGTAAGTGTTACACAGATCTGGGTGTTAGGATAGTGTTAGGGGTAGTATTGGATGGACAGTGGATGACAGGTAAGTGTTACACAGATCTGGGTGTTAGGAGAGTGTTAGGGGTAGTATCGGATGGACAGTGGATGACAGGTAAGTGTTACACAGATCTGGGTGTTAGGATAGTGTTAGGGGTAGTATCGGATGGACAGTGGATGACAGGTAAGTGTAACACAGATCTGGGTGTTAGGATAGTGTTAGGGGTAGTATTGGATGGACAGTGGATGACAGGTAAGTGTAACACAGATCTGGGTGTTAGGATAGTGTTAGGTGTAGTATTGGATGGACAGTGGATGACAGGTAAGTGTTACACAGATCTGGGTGTTAGGATAGTGTTAGGGGTAGTATTGGATGGACAGTGGATGACAGGTAAGTGTTACACAGATCTGGGTGTTAGGATAGTGTTAGGGGTAGTATTGGATGGACAGTGGATGACAGGTAAGTGTTACACAGATCTGGGTGTTAGGATAGTGTTAGGGGTAGTATTGGATGGACAGTGGATGACAGGTAAGTGTAACACAGATCTGGGTGTTAGGATAGTGTTAGGGGTAGTATTGGATGGACAGTGGATGACAGGTAAGTGTAACACAGATCTGGGTGTTAGGATAGTGTTAGGGGTAGTATTGGATGGACAGTGGATGACAGGTAAGTGTTACACAGATCTGGGTGTTAGGATAGTGTTAGGGGTAGTATTGGACGGACAGTGGATGACAGGTAAGTGTAACACAGATCTGGGTGTTAGGATAGTGTTAGGGGTAGTATTGGACGGAGAGTGGATGACAGGTAAGTGTTACACAGATCTGGGTGTTAGGATAGTGTTAGGCGTAGTACTGGATGGACAGTGGATGACAGGTAAGTGTTACACAGATCTGGGTGTTAGGATAGTGTTAGGGGTAGTATTGGATGGACAGTGGATGACAGGTAAGTGTTACACAGATCTGGGTGATAGGATAGTGTTAGGGGTAGTATTGGATGGACAGTGGATGACAGGTAAGTGTTACACAGATCTGGGTGTTAGGATAGTGTTAGGGGTAGTATTGGATGGACAGTGGATGACAGGTAAGTGTTACACAGATCTGGGTGATAGGATAGTGTTAGGGGTAGTATTGGATGGACAGTGGATGACAGGTAAGTGTAACACAGATCTGGGTGTTAGGATAATGTTAGGGGTAGTATTGGATGGACAGTGGATGACAGGTAAGTGTAACACAGATCTGGGTGTTAGGATAGTGTTAGGGGTAGTGTTGGATGGACAGTGGATGACAGGTAAGTGTTACACAGATCTGGGTGATAGGATAGTGTTAGGGGTAGTATTGGATGGACAGTGGATGACAGGTAAGTGTTACACAGATCTGGGTGCTAGGATAGTGTTAGGGGTAGTATTGGATGGACAGTGGATTACAGGTAAGTGTTATACAGATCTGGGTGCTAGGATAGTGTTAGGGGTAGTATTGGATGGACAGTGGATGACAGGTAAGTGTTATACAGATCTGGGTGCTAGGATAGTGTTAGGGGTAGTATTGGATGGACAGTGGATGACAGGTAAGTGTAACACAGATCTGGGTGTTAGGATAGTGTTAGGGGTAGTATTGGATGGACAGTGGATGACAGGTAAGTATAACACAGATCTGGGTGTTAGGATAGTGTTAGGGGTAGTATTGGATGGACAGTGGATGACAGGTAAGTGTTATACAGATCTGGGTGTTAGGATAGTGTTAGGGGTAGTATTGGATGGACAGTGGATGACAGGTAAGTGTTATACAGATCTGGGTGTTAGGATAGTGTTAGGGGTAGTATTGGATGGGCAGTGGATGACAGGTAAGTGTAACACAGATCTGGGTGTTAGGATAGTGTTAGGGGTAGTATCGGATGGACAGTGGATGACAGGTAAGTGTAACATAGATCTGGGTGTTAGGATAATGTTAGAGGTGGTATTGGATGGACAGTGGATGACAGGTAAGTGTAACACAGATCTGGGTGTTAGGATAGTGTTAGGGGTAGTATTGGATGGACAGTGGATGACAGGTAAGTGTTACACAGATCTGGGTGTTAGGATAGTGTTAGGGGATAGTATTGGATGGACAGTGGATGACAGGTAAGTGTAACACAGATCTGGGTGTTAGGATAGTGTTAGGGGTAGTATTGGATGGACAGTGGATGACAGGTAAGTGTTACACAGATCTGGGTGTTAGGATAGTGTTAGGGGTAGTATTGGATGGACAGTGGATGACAGGTAAGTGTTACACAGATCTGGGTGTTAGGATAGTGTTAGGGGATAGTATTGGATGGACAGTGGATGACAGGTAAGTGTAACACAGATCTGGGTGTTAGGATAGTGTTAGGGGTAGTATTGGATGGACAGTGGATGACAGGTAAGTGTTACACAGATCTGGGTGTTAGGATAGTGTTAGGGGTAGTATAGGATGGACAGTGAATGACAGGTAAGTGTTATACAGATCTGGGTGTTAGGATAGTGTTAGGGGTAGTATTGGATGGACAGTGGATGACAGGTAAGCGTTACACAGATCTGGGTGTTAGGATAGTGTTAGGGGTAGTATTGGATGGATAGTGGATGACAGGTAAGTGTTACACAGATCTGGGTATTAGGATAGTGTTAGGGGTAGTATTGGATGGACAGTGGATGACAGGTAAGCGTTACACAGATCTGGGTGTTAGGATAGTGTTAGGGGTAGTATCGGATGGACAGTGGATGACAGGTAAGTGTAACACAGATCTGGGTGTTAGGATAGTGTTAGGGGTAGTATTGGATGGACAGTGGATGACAGGTAAGTGTAACACAGATCTGGGTGTTAGGATAGTGTTAGGGATAGTGTTGGATGGACAGTGGATGACAGGTAAGTGTAACAGAGATCTGGGTGTTAGGATAGTGTTAGGAGTAGTATAGGATGGACAGTGGATGACAGGTAAGTGTAACACAGATCTAGGTGTTAGGATAGTGTTAGGGGTAGTATTGGATGGACAGTGGATGACAGGTAAGTGTAACACAGATCTGGGTGCTAGGATAGTGTTAGGAGTAGTATAGGATGGACAGTGGATGACAGGTAAGTGTAACACAGATCTGGGTGATAGGATAGTGTTAGGGGTAGTATTGGATGGACAGTGAATGACAGGTAAGTGTAACACAGATCTGGGTGTTAGGATAGTGTTAGGGGCAGTATTGGATGGACAGTGAATGACAGGTAAGTGTAACACATATCTGGGTGTTAGGATAGTGTTAGGGGTAGGATGGGATTAGGAATGAGTGCTAATGAGCACGGCTATCTGTTTTCTTCTACAGCTGTTAATTACCGTACAATCCTTCTTTAACATTAGATAATGTCCCCCTCATGGCCCTTCCAGACCAGAGAGCTTCCATCTTAAAATGACCTGCATGTTGCTTCCTGACCATTAGTTAATCTCATCCCTCTAGTGGACATTGATGGGAGTAATTAATTATGCAGCATTAACCGGCCTTAGTCAGAGAACAAAGCTCTGCAGAGATTCCCAGCTATATATCTCTATTACTATTAAGCTGTTGTAAAACAAAAATAACAAGTTCTATCAGGTTATATAGACGACAAGCTGTACGGGTGACGGGTGCACTGAGTTACTGTGGCTTCTGTTTAGTATACCCGTCTCCCCAGGACCCAGTTGGTGGGAAGCAGGTGTTTACCTTGTTCTGGGCTGATATTGGTTAGGAATATCTGGGTACTTCTGTCCCTCTTCTTCTTTGGTCCCCAGTGATCATTAGATGGACAGTGGAGACCAGGTTCCCCCCACACCCCATAACACAAAGGAGATGACACTCCTCCTGAAACTCAACAGACCCTATGAGGGATCACAAGGGAAACCGTTCCTCATTGCTCATTAAGGTTACATGAGTTCATTAAGGGCCGCATCATAATGCTGTCTCCATGGAAACACATAGCTAATAGAACTAAATTACAAAAGGCTGATTAAAATACCACAAAAATAACACGATGTCACAGACATCAAGATAACACAAAGAATAAAACCAAGAGATAGAGATAGAGAATATCTATATTTATGTATGTGACTGTGTGTGTGTGATTGTGTGTGTGTGATTGTGTGTGTGTGATTGTGCATCTGTGTGTGATTGTGTGTCTGTGTTTGTGTATGTCTGTGTGTGTGATTGTGATTGTGCGTGTGTTTCTGTGTGTGTGTATGTGTGTGTGATTGTGTGTATATATCTGTATGTGCATGTGTGTGTGTGTGATTGTGTGTGTGTGTCTGTGTTTGATTGTGTGTATATATCTGTGTATGCATGTGTGTGTGTGATTGTGTGTTTGTATGTCTGTGTGTGTGTGTGATTGTGTGTGTATGTCTGTATGTGTTTGTGTGTGTATGTGTGTGATTTTGTGTATATATCTGTGTGTATATATCTGTGTATGCATGTGTGTGTGTGATTGTGTGTATGTATGTCTGTGTGTGTGTGATTGTGTGTGTATGTCTGTATGTGTTTGTGTTTGTGTATGCATGTGTGTGTGATTGTGTGTGTATATATCTGTGTGTGTGATTGTGTGTGTGTGATTGTGTTTGTGTGTCTGTGTGTGTGTGGTTGTGTGTATATATCTGTGTATGCATGTGTGTGTGATTGTGTGTGTGTGTGTGTGTGTGTGTATGTCTCTGTGTGTGTGTGATTGTGTGTGTATGTCTATGTGTGTATGTGTGTGTGTATATCTGTGTGTGATTGTATGTTTGTGTGTGTATTTGTGTGTGATTGTGTGTATATGTCTGTGTGTGCATGTGTGTGTGTGTGTGTGTCTGTGTGTGATTGTGTGTGGGTGTCAGTGTGTGATTGTGTGTATATATCTGTGTATGCATGTATGTGTGATTGTGTGTGTGTATGTCTGTGTGTGTGTGATTGTATGTGTGTGTGTGATTGTGTGTGTATGTGTGATTGTGTGTGTATGTCTGTGTGTGTGTGTGTATGTGTGTGTGTGATTGTATGTGTGTGTGATTGTGCATATGTGTGTAATTGTGTGTGTGTGATTGTATGTGTGTGTGATTGTGCATCTGTGTGTGGTTGTGTGTGTATGTCTGTGTGTGCATGTGTGTGATTGTGTGTGTATGTCTGTGTGTATGTTAAGTTTGATATTGGTCCTCTTAAGACTGAAACAGGTGAATTGATTAGTGAGGATAAAGCTATGGCTGACACCCTAAATACGTTCTTTGCTTCAGTATATACAAAGGAAGCAGAAATGACAAGCTGTGGGCAAACAGACAAAACCATGGAATTTCCTCCATCTACATGGCTTACTGAGTACAAGGTCCAAAAGAGACTGGAAAGGGTTATAGTGAATAAAGCGCCTGGACCGGACGGTATACACCCAAGGGTACTTAAGGAACTTAGTTCAGTAATAGCAAAACCATTATACTTAATATTTATTGATTCGCTTTCATCAGGCATAGTGCCCTGTGATTGGAGGAAAGCTGATGTAGTTCCATTGTTTAAAAAGGTAGCAAGATCCAAACCAGGAAATTATAGACCTGTGAGCTTGACTTCCATAGTGGGTAAGATACTAGAAGGGTTATTAACTGACAGTATTCAGAACTATGTGAAGACAAACAATATCATTAGTAGGAATCAGCATGGTTTCATGAAGAACAGATCATGTCAGACTAATTTACTTGCATTTTATGAAAGAGTGAGTAGTAATTTGGACAGGGGAATTGCTGTTGATGTAGTATACTTGGATTTTGCAAAAGCCTTTGACACAGTGCCTCACAACAGGTTACTGCATAAATTAAAAGGCTTCGGTTTGGGCGGTGTTATCTGTACATGGATTGAGAACTGGTGAAATGATAGATGGCAGAGAGTTGTTGTAAATGGAACTTTTTCAAATTGGTCTAGGGTTATAAGTGGGGTGCCGCAGGGTTCAGTCTTGGGCCCAATGCTTTTTAATTTGTTTATTAATGATCTAGAAGTGGAAATTGAAAGTAGCATCTCAATCTTTGCTGATGACACTAAGCTATGTAAGGAAATACATACAGAGCTGGATGTTTTTTCCCTACAGAAGGATTTAGATAAACTAAGTGAATGGGCAGAAAAGTGGCAGATGTCATTTAATGTAGATAAATGTAAGGTTATGCATTTGGGTTGTAGAAACAAAATTGCTACATACACTCTAAATGGGAAACAACTTGGGAAATCCTCATTAGAGAAAGATTTAGGAGAACTGATAGACAATAGACTTCACAGCAGTGTGCAGAGTCACTCAGCTGCTGCAAGAGCAAATAGAGTACTAGCCTGCATAAAAAGAGGTGTAGAAGCAAGGGATGCTAATATTATCCTATCTCTGTATAAATCCTTGGTTAGGCCTCATCTAGAATATGGAGTACAATTTTGGGCGCCTATTCTAAAAAAAGACATTACTGAACTGGAAAAGGTGCAGAGACGTGCAACAAAACTGATAAAGCGATTGGAGGATCTGAGTTACAAAGAGAGACTAGCCAAACTGGGTTTGTTTACATTAGAAAAGAGACGTCTAAGGGGTGATATGATTACCATTTAAAAATACATTCAAGGTCAATACAAAGAACTATCCAATGAATTATTTGTGCAAAGAGCTGAGCTAAGAACAAGAGGTCATCCATTAAGACTTGAGGAAAGGTGCTTTCGACTAAAACACAGGCAGGGATTCTTTACAGTAAGGGCGGTAAGGCTATGGAATTCTTTGCCTCGGGATGTTGTGCTTGAAGATAATGTAACTGCATTCAAAAAAGCAATGGATGCCTATCTAGCACAGAACAATATTGACAGTTATGACAGATGGCTTCAAAGCAAATAGGATATATGGAAATTGCTCCAGAGGGCTTTTTTGTTGCCTTCCTCTGGATCAACAGGGGTGTTGTTGGCATGGGCTGGACTTGATGGACGCATGTCTTTTTTCAGCCTTATCTACTATGTTACTATATATGTATGTGTGTGATTGTGTGTATATATGTGTGTGCATGTGTGTGTGATTGTGTGTGTGTATGTGTGTGGGTAAACCTCCATACACTCTGTGTCACCTCCCACAGATAACTGTAACCCTCCATACACTCTGTGTCACCTCCCACAGATAATTGTAACCCTCCATACACTGTGTCACCTCCCACAGATAACTGTAACCCTCCATACACTGTGTCACCTCCCCCAGATAACTGTAACCCTCCATACAATGTGTCACCTCCCACAGATAATTGTAACCCTCCATACACTCTGTGTCACCTCCCACAGATAACTGTAACCCTCCATACACTTTGTGTCACCTCCCACAGATAACTGTAACCCTCCATACACTGTGTGTCACCTCCCCCAGATAACTGTAACCCTCCATACACTGTGTCACCTCCCACAGATAATTGTAACCCTCCATACACTCTGTGTCACCTCCCACAGATAACTGTAATCCTCCATACACTGTGTGTCACCTCCCACAGATAACTGTAACCCTCCATACACACTGTGTCACCTCTCACAGATATGTGTAACCCTCCATACACTGTGTGTCACCTCCCACAGATAACTGTAACCCTCCATACACTGTGTGTCACCTCCCACAGATAACTGTAACCCTCCATACACACTGTTTCACCTTCACAGATAACTGTAACCCTCCATACACTGTGTTTCACCTCCCACAGATAACTGTAACCCTCCATACACTGTGTGTCACCTCCCACAGATAACTGTAACCCTCCATACACTGTGTCACCTCCCACAGATAACTGTAACCCTCCATACACACTGTTTCACCTTCACAGATAATTGTAACCCTCCATACACTGTGTCACCTCCCACAGATAACTGTAACCCTCCATACACTGTGTGTCACCTCCCACAGATAACTGTAACCCTCCATACACTGTGTCACCTCCCACAGATAACTGTAACCCTCCATACACACTGTTTCACCTTCACAGATAATTGTAACCCTCCATACACTGTGTCACCTCCCACAGATAACTGTAACCCTCCATACACACTGTGTCACCTCCCACAGATAACTGTAACCCTCCATACACTGTATGTCACCTCCCACAGATAACTGTAACCCTCCATACACTGTGTCACCTCCCACAGATAACTGTAACCCTCCATACACTGTGTCACCTCCCACAGATAACTGTAACCCTCCATTCACACTGTGTCACCTCCCACAGATAACTGTAATCCTCCATACACACTGTGTCACCTCCCACAGATAACTGTAACCCTCCATACACACTGTGTCACCTCCCACAGATAACTGTAACCCTCTATACACTGTGTGTCACCTCCCACAGATATCTGTTACCCTCCATACACTGTGTGTCACCACCCACAGATAACTGTAACCCTCCATACACACTGTGTCACCTCCCACAGATAACTGTAACCCTCCATACACCCTGTGTCACCTCCCATAGATAACTGTAACCCTCCATACACAGTGTGTCATGGGAGTACAGACCCCTAATATCTCCTAAAGAGGGACACTTGGGAGGTATGGACACCTAATATCTCCTATAAAGAGGGACACTTGGGAGGTACGGACCCCTAATATCTCCTATAAAGAGGGACACTTGGGAGGTATGGACCCCTAATATCTCCTATACAGAGGGACACTTGGGAGGTACAGACCCCTGATATCTCCTATAAAGAGGGACACGTGGGAGGTACAGACCCCTGATATCTCCTATAAAGAGGGGACACTTGGGAGGTACTGACCCCTAAGATCCTCTATAAAGAGAGACACTTGGGAGGTACGGGTCCCTAATATCTCCTATAAAGAGGGGTCACTTGGGAGGTACAGACCCCTAATATCTCCTATAGAGAGGGACACTTGGGAGGTATGGGTCCCTAATATCTCCTAAAGAGGGGCCACGTGGCAGGTAAACACCCCTAATATCTCCTATAAAGAGGAACACTTGGGAGGTACGAACCCCTGATATCTCCTATAAAAAGGGACACTTGGGAGGTACAGACCCCTAATATCTCCTATAAAGAGGGACACTTGGGAGGTACAGACCCCTGATATCTCACATAAAGAGGGACACTTTGGAGGAACAGACAGCTAATATCTCCTATAAAGAGGGACACTTTGGAGGAACAGACAGCTAATATCTCCTATAAAGAGGGACACTTGGGAGGTACAGACCCCTAATATTTCTTATACAGAGTTACACTTGGGAGTACAGACCCCTAATAATCCTAAAGAAGGACACTTGGGAGGTATGGACCCCTAATATCTCCTATAAAGAGGGACACTTGGGAGCTACAGACCCATGATATCTCCTATAAAGAGGGACACTTGGGAGGTACAGACCCCTAATATCTCCGAAAGAGGGACACTTGGGATGTACAGACCCATAATATCTAAATATGTATAAAAGAGAAAGGCTCATTACATAATTTATGTGTCCTCAGGAGACACACACGCCCAGGGGCGGCAATAAGGAGTGGTTACTGTTACCATTGGGTGATTCAATAGGGGCGTGATTTTCATGCCAATTGCAGTGGCCGAAGGCCACTGCTATTGGTGTGAAAATCATGCAGGGAGTTGGCCCGCCCACACTATTCAGCCCGCCCACCACTATCAAAGTCAGAAAAAAACAAAATGGCCGCCACTTGCTCCTACACCACAGACAAACACACACACACACATGCCCCACTCACACAGCACCAGACACGCACACACATGCCCCACTCAAACAGCACCAGACACACACACACACACAAGCCCCACTCACACAGCACCAGACACACACACACACACACACAAGCCCCACTCACACACACAGCACCACACACACAAAAGTCAGAAAGAAATATGGCTGACACACAGTCACTCACCCTGACTCCCAGTGACCTCAGCAGGACCTGTACTACAGCCACTGAGGAACAAAATGGCACTCAAAGGGTTAAGGTAGGTCCTCATTGCTCAATTATTTCTTCCCTGTCATCATTTGCCATACAAGACACAGGACAGACAGCCATCAGGTACACACTTAACCCACTGACTGCCACAGGGTTGTGTATCAAGTTTTACCCCTCAGGGAGTGTGTTCAAACCCCTCACACTGTAAACTTGCATTTCCCTCCCACTTCTCCTCCTTCCCCAGCCTATTACTAACACTTTTCCACATTTCTCTTAAGCCCCGCCCCTACTCACGATTAAGCCCCACCCACTTTTAACCCAGATTGCCCCATTTGTCTCTCCACATCAGCACCACAGAAGTCCCCTCCAGGGACTACACAAGTCAATGTTGCCAGGTATGAATACACTTCCCACTGCTATTTAACGCTGACATTCCTCTCTATACCTTAACCATTTGAGTGCCAGAGGGGTGCACAACTCATGCACGCATGTGTTTCTGCGCATATATGTTGCGTGCGTGTGTGTGTGTACATCTCTGTTACATATTTGTGTGCATGTGTGCATCTCCAGTATGTCTGTGTGTGTGTGCATGTCTTTTGCATGTCTCTGCCGCTCACTGTGTGTATGTGTCTGCCTGTGTGTTGCATATATCTGTGTTTATCAGTGTGTCTACATTTCACACACGTGCGCCCAACGGTCATAACATGACGGCCAACGCCGTCCCACATAGTGTATAAAGGCCCAACATGTGTCAGTTAACCCTTTCACTGCCACAGGACTATACAACTCGTTACACAGCAATGTGTTGCGTACCTCTCTCACACTCAGAGTTAAAGTGCTTCACTCCAACCAACTGCTACACTAGGTGTGTATAATGCAGTAACCCTACAGCCCTGTATTTCATGTCTACTTCACTGTCTATGTATAGTCATTTCTTCCCCTCACCCATTACTTTACTTTAACACTTCACTGTCCCTCTTCTCCTCAATCTCTCATCTCCTCCTCCCTTGTCACCCCCACTCACCTATCCCCTTGCCATTCACCCATAGTCCCAATCTCGCCATTTTACTCCCACATCACTATTACATTATCTATCACTGCATCTGTCACTTAACCCTTTGTCTGCCAACCTATTTCTTCAAATGTACTGCAGTATCCACTGCTGTAATCTAAATTATTCCTTTACTCTCAAACATCTTCTCACTGTGACCTTCACCAAGTACATAGCACACTCACTTCAACTGTAAGGATACAGGGCCTTATTCATCAAGTAACACAGCACACTCACTTCAATTGTAAGGATACAGGGCCTTATTCACCAAGTAACACAGTGCACTCACTTCAACTGTAAGGATACAGGGCCTTATTCATCAAGTAGCACAGCACACTCACTTCAACTGTAAGGATACAGGGCCTTATTCATCAAGTAGCACAGCACGCTCACTTCAACTGTAAGGATACAGGGCCTTATTCATCAAGCTGAAGAGCTGCAATTAAAACCTTTTTTACAATTCTTTTCAGCATATCTACATCACCACTGCGTCTGTCACACACTGTCTACATATGTGACATACGTCCATGTATGTGTGTGTCTCTCTGTATGTATGCGTTTCACAGTGTGTGACACAGTCTGTCTCTTTAAGTGCGTGTCTGTAACACTGCATATTTCTGTTTCACACAATGTCTCTCTGTGTAAATAATATGATGGGCAACGCCGTCCCACATTGCTAGTATCTCCTATAAAGAGGGACACTTGGGAGGTACGGACCCCTAATATCTCCTATAAAGAGGGACAGTTGGGTAGTACAGACTCCTAATATCTCCTAAAGAGGGACACTTGGGAGGTACAGACCCCTGATATTTCTATAAAGAGGGACACACTTGGGAGGTACAGACCCCTAATATCTCCTATAAAGAGGGACACTAGGGAGGTATGGGCCTTTAATACCTCCTATAAAGAGGGGACACGTGGGAGGTACAGACCCCTGATATCTCCTAAAGAGGGACACTTGGGAGGTACGGACCCCTAATATCTCCTATTATGAGGGACACTTGGGAGGTACAGACCCCTAATATCTCCTAAAGAGGGACACTTGGGAGGTACAGACCCCTAATATCTACCTATAAAGAGGGACACTTGGGAGGTACGGACCCCTAATATCTCCTATAAAGAGGGACAATTGGGAGGTATGGACCCCTAATATCTCCTATACAGAGGGACACTTGGGAGGTACAGACCCCTGATATCTCCTATAAAGAGGGACACTTGGGAGGTACAGACCCCTAATATCTCCTATAAAGAGGGACACTTGAGAGGTACAGACCCCTAATATCTCCTATATAGAGGGACACTTGGGAGGTACAGACCCCTGATATCTTCTATAAAGAGGGACACTTGGGAGGTACGGGTCCCTAATATCTCCTATAAAGAGAGGTCACGTGGGAGGTACAGACCCCTAATATCTCAAATTAAGAGGGACACTTGGGAGGTATGGGCCCCTAATATCTCCTAAAGAGGGGACACATGGGAGGTACAGACCCCTAATATCTCCTATAAACAGGGACACTTGGGAGGTACAGACCCCTAATATCTCATATAAAGAGGGACACTTGGGAGGTATGGACCCCTAATATTTCCTATACAGAGGGACACTTGGGAGGTACAGACCCCTAATATCTCCTATAAAGAGGGACACTTGGGAGGTACAGACCCCTAATATCTCCTATAAAGAGGGACACTTGGGAGGTATGGACCCCTAATATCTCCTATAAAGAGGGACACTTGGGAGGTATGGACCCCTAATATCTCCTATAAAGAGGGACACTTGGGAGGTACAGACCCCTAATATCTCCTATATAGAGGGACACTTGGGAGGTACAGACCCCTGATATCTCCTATAAAGAGGGACACTTGGGGGGTACAGACCCCTAATATCTCCTATAAAGAGGGACACTTGGGAGGTACAGACCCCTAATATCTCCTATATAGAGGGACACTTGGGAGGTACAGACCCCTAATATCTCCTATAAAGAGGGGACACTTGGGTAGTACAGACCCCTAATATCTCCTAAAGAGGGGCACTTGGGAGGTACGGGCCCCTAATATCTACTATAAATAGGGAAACTTGGGAGGTACAGACCCCTAATATCTCCTATAAAGAGGGACACTTGGGAGGTACAGACCCCTAATATCTCCTATAAAGAGGGACACTTGGGAGGTACAGACCCCTAATATCTCCTATAAAGAGGGGACACTTGGGAGTTACAGACCCCTAATATCTCCGATAAAGAGGGACACTTGGGAGGTACAGACCCCTAATATCTCCTATAAAGAGGGACACTTGGGTAGTACAGACTCCTAATATCTCCTATAAAGAGGGACACTTGGGAGGTACAGACTCCTAATATCTACTATAAAGAGGGACACTTGGGAGGTACAGACCCCTAATATCTCCTATAAAGAGGGACACTTGGGAGGTACGGACCCCTAATATCTCCTATAAAGAGGGGACACATGGGAGGTACAGACCCCCAATATCTCCTATAAAGAGGGGACACTTGGGAGGTACAGACCCCTAAAATCCTCTATAAAGAGAGACACTTGGGAGGTATGGGCCCCTAATATCTCCTAAAGAGGGGACACATGGGAGGTACAGACCCCTAATATCTCCTATAAACAGGGACACTTGGGAGGTACAGACCCCTAATATCTCATATAAAGAGGGGCACTTGGGAGGTACGGACCCCTGATATCTCCTATAAAGAGGGACACTTGGGGGGTACAGACCCCTAATATCTCCTATAAAGAGGGACACTTGGGAGGTACAGACCCCTAATATCTCCTATATAGAGGGACACTTGGGAGGTACAGACCCCTAATATCTCCTATAAAGAGGGGACACTTGGGAGGTACAGACCCCTAATATCTCCTAAAGAGGGGCACTTGGGAGGTACAGACCCTAATATCTCCTATAAAGAGGGACACTTGGGAGGTACAGACCCCTGATATCTCCTATAAAGAGGGACACTTGGGAGGTACAGACCCCTAATATCTCCTATAAAGAGGGACACTTGGGTAGTACAGACTCCTAATATCTCCTATAAAGAGGGACACTTGGGAGGTACAGACTCCTAATATCTACTATAAAGAGGGACACTTGGGAGGTACAGACTCCTAATATCTCCTAAAGAGGGACACTTGGGAGGTACAGACCCCTGATATTTCTATAAAGAGGGACACTTGGGAGGTACAGACCCTTAATATCTACTATAAAGAGGGACACTTGGGAGGTACAGACCCCTAATATCTCCTATAAAGAGGGAACACTTGGGAGGTACGGACCCCTAATATCTCCTATAAAGAGGGACACTTGGGAGGTACAGACCCCTAATATCTCCTATAAAGAGGAACACTTGGGAGGTACGGACCCCTAATATCTCCTATAAAGAGGGACACTTGGGAGGTACGGACCCCTAATATCTCCTATAAAGAGGGGACACATGGGAGGTACAGACCCCCAATATCTCCTATAAAGAGGGGACACTTGGGAGGTACAGACCCCTGATATCTTCTATAAAGAGGGACATTTGGGAGATATGATTGCTGATCTTGTGTGGGAACTGAGGTTTATTGGGAAATTAGCGGGATAAGGAGAGATATAAAGGACTCTGTACAGACAGCTGACATGTACCAGAAGGGGGAGCTGCAATGCATTGAGTCTGATACTGAACAGCTGACAAATGGGGATTGCCACTGATTTAAATGGAGCTTTTAACCCCTTAAAGTTTAGCAAGCTCTGCAACGTATTACCAAGCAATCTATTGGAAAGCTCTTTAGCATTCAAGGCTTTAAAATGCAACACTCTTGTTACGTCCTGCATACTATATTGTAAAATGTACCTGAAACATTAACTCTTAGCGCTCTGGAGGACATATCAGTATTGCACACTGCTCTGGCACTGAGTCATATGGGTGTGAAGATGGCGCAGTTGGTTCATTCCAGTTCATGTCAGTCCACCAGCCTCCCGGAGCGTTCTGTATGGAGAAAACCTTATAGATGATCATTAGATTATCACGTTAAATTCCTATTATCATTCTATTTAGCTCCCCACGTTGGTTAAGTCTGGTATTAGGAGAATATGACAAACCCGATAGAAGCCAAGCGGAGCTCTGATTATGTAGACACTTCTATTCAATCATTGTATCGCAGCTTGTCTGACACTTGGTCAATAGTCCAATCTCGCAGTGATCAGGACGAGAGGAATTTCATTACCTTCCTCCAATGGCGCCTTCTACACACGTTTCACTACACAAACTACAAGATGAATCCCTGATCCATTCCACAAACCCAAAGAGGACAAACTAAATCACAATGAGTGTAAAGGATATCACTACACACATACACATAAGACTGGGGTGATACCTATAATACTGAAAGAAACCAAATTATTTTGTATATTTTTTATTATTCTGTTCAAAGCTTCAAAATATATTTCTTTATATGATTCACCCCAGACCTACTTGCCTTTACACTGCTTTATATGATTACCCCCAGACCTACTTGTCTTTGTACTGTTTTATATGATTCCCCCCAGACCTATTTATCTTTGTACTGCTTTATATGATTCCTCTAGATCTACTTGTCTTTGTACTGCTTTATATGATCCCCCCAGACCTACTTGTCTTTGTACTGCTTTATATGATTACCCCCCCAGACCTACTTGTCTTTGTACTGCTTTATATGATCCCCCCAGACCTACTTGTCTTTGTACTGCTTTATATGATTACCCCCCCAGACCTACTTGTCTTTGTACTGCTTTATATGATTACCCCCCCAGATCTACTTGTCTTTGTACTGCTTTATATGATTCCCCCCCAGACCTACTTGTCTTTGTACTGCTTTATATGATTCCCCCCCCCCAGATCTACTTGTCTTTGTACTGCTTTATATGATTCCCCCCCCAGATCTACTTGTCTTTGTACTGTTTTATATGATTCCCCCCAGATCTACTTGTCTTTGTACTGCTTTATATGATTCCCCCCAGATCTACTTGTCTTTGTACTGTTTTATATGATTCCCCCCAAGACATACTTGTCTTTGTATTGCTTTATATGATTCCTCTAGATCTACTTGTCTTTGTACTGCTTTATATGATTCCCCCCAGACCTACTTGTCTTTGTACTGCTTTATATGATCCCCCCAGATCTACTTGTCTTTGTACTGCTTTATATGATTACCCCCCCAGATCTACATGTCTTTGTACTGCTTTATATGATTACCCCCCAGACCTACTTGTCTTTGTACTGCTTTATATGATTACCCCCCAGACCTACTTGTCTTTGTACTGCTTTATATGATTCCCCCCAGACATGCTTGTCTTTGTACTGCTTTATATGATTACCCCCCAGACCTACTTGTCTTTGTACTGCTTTATATGATTCCCCCAGATCTACTTGTCTTTGTACTGCTTTATATGATTCCCCCCAGACCTACTTGTCTTTGTACTGCTTTATATGATTCCCCCCCAGACCTACTTGTTTTTGTACTGCTTTATATGATACCCCCAGATCTACTTGTCTTTGTACTGATTTATATGATTCCCCCCAGACCTACTTGTCTTTGTACTGCTTTATATGATTCCCCCAGACCTACATGTCTTTGTACTGCTTTATATGATTCCCCCAGACCTACTTGTCTTTGTACTGCTTTATATGATTACCCCCAGACCTACATGTCTTTGTACTGCTTTATATGATTTCCCCCCAGACCTACTTGTCTTTGTACTGCTTTATATGATTGATTACCCCCCAGATCTACTTGTCTTTGGACTGCTTTATATGATTACCACCCCCCCAGATCTACTTGTCTTTGTACTGCTTTATATGATTACCCACCAGATCTACTTGTCTTTGTACTGCTTTATATGATTCCCCCCAGACCTACTTATCTTTGTACTACTTTTTATGATTACCCCCCCAAATCTACTTGTCTTTGTACTGCTTTATATGATTACCCACCAGACCTACATGTCTTTGTACTGCTTTATATGATTACCCACCAGATCTACTTGTCTTTGTACTGCTTTATATGATTACCCCAGACCTACTTGTCTTTGTACTGCTTTATATGATTACCCCCCCAGATCTACTTGTCTTTGTACTGCTTTATATGATTTCCCCCCCAGACCTACTTGTCTTTGTACTGCTTTATATGATTACCCCCCCAGATCTACTTGTCTTTGTACTGCTTTATATGATTACCCACCAAACCTACTTGTCTTTGTACTGCTTTATATGATTACCCACCAGATCTACTTGTCTTTGTACTGCTTTATATGATTCCCCCCAGACCTACTTGTCTTTGTACTGCTTTATATGATTCCCCCCCCCAGATCTACTTGTCTTTGTACTGCTTTATATGATTACCCACCAAAACTACTTGTCTTTGTACTGCTTTATATGATTTCCCCCCAGACCTACTTGTCTTTGTACTGCTTTATATTATTACCCCCCCAGATCTACATGTCTTTGTACTGCTTTATATGATTACCCCCAGATCTACATGTCTTTGTACTGCTTTATATGATTACCCCCCAGACCTACTTGTCTTTGTACTGCTTTATATGATTACCCCCCAGACCTACTTGTCTTTGTACTGCTTTATATGATTCCCCCCAGACCTGCTTGTCTTTGTACTGCTTTATATGATTACCCCCCAGACCTACTTGTCTTTGTACTGCTTTATATGATTCCCCCAGACCTACTTGTCTTTGTACTGCTTTATATGATTCCCCCCAGACCTACTTGTCTTTGTACTGCTTTATATGATTCCCCCAGATCTATTTGTCTTTGTACTGATTTATATGATTCCCCCCAGACCTACATGTCTTTGTACTGCTTTATATGATTCCCCCAGACCTACTTGTCTTTGTACTGCTTTATATGATTACCCCCAGACCTACATGTCTTTGTACTGCTTTATATGATTTCCCCCCAGACCTACTTGTCTTTGTACTGCTTTATATGATTACCCCCCAGATCTACTTGTCTTTGTACTGCTTTATATGATTACCCCCCCAGATCTACTTGTCTTTGTACTGCTTTATATGATTACCCACCAGATCTACTTGTCTTTGTACTGCTTTATATGATTCCCCCCAGACCTACTTATCTTTGTACTACTTTATATGATTACCCCCCCAAATCTACTTGTCTTTGTACTGCTTTATATGATTACCCACCAGACCTACATGTCTTTGTACTGCTTTATATGATTACCCCCCCAGATCTACTTGTCTTTGTACTGCTTTATATGATTTCCCCCCCAGACCTACTTGTCTTTGTACTGCTTTATATGATTCCCCCAGATCTACTTGTCTTTGTACTGCTTTATATGATTTCCCCCCCAGACCTACTTGTCTTTGTACTGCTTTATATGATTCCCCCAGATCTACTTGTCTTTGTACTGCTTTATATGATTACCCACCAAACCTACTTGTCTTTGTACTGCTTTATATGATTACCCACCAGATCTACTTGTCTTTGTACTGCTTTATATGATTCCCCCCAGACCTATTTGTCTTTGTACTGCTTTATATGATCCCCCCCCCCCAGATCTACTTGTCTTTGTACTGCTTTATATGATTACCCACCAAACCTACTTGTCTTTGTACTGCTTTATATGATTTCCCCCCAGACCTACTTGTCTTTGTACTTCTTTATATGATTCCCCCAGATCTACTTGTCTTTGTACTGCTTTATATGATTCCCCCAGATTTACTTGTCTTTGTACTGCTTTATATGATTCCCCCCAGACCTACTTGTCTTTGTCCTGCTTTATATGATTATCCCCAGACCTACTTGTCTTTGTACTGCTTTATATGATTACCCCCCAGACCTACTTGTCTTTGTACTGCTTTATATGATTCCCCCCAGACCTACTTGTCTTTGTACTGCTTTATATGATTCCCCCCCAGACCTACTTGTCTTTGTACTGCTTTATATGATTTCCCCCCAGACCTACTTGTCTTTGTACTGCTTTATATGATTTCCCCCCAGACCTACTTGTCTTTGTACTGCTTTATATGATTCCCCCCAGATCTACTTGTCTTTGTACTGCTTTATATGATTCCCCCAGATCTACTTGTCTTTGTACTGCTTTATATGATTCCCCCAGATTTACTTGTCTTTGTACTGCTTTATATGATTCCCCCCCAGACCTACTTGTCTTTGTACTGCTTTATATGATTACCCCCAGACCTACTTGTCTTTGTACTGCTTTATATGATTCCCCCCAGACCTACTTGTCTTTGTACTGCTTTATATGATTACCCCCTAGATCTACTTGTCTTTGTACTGTTTTATATGATTCCCCCCAGATCTACTTGTCTTTGTACTGCTTTATATGATTACCCCCAGATCTACTTGTCTTTGTACTGCTTTATATGATTCCCCCAGATCTACTTGTCTTTGTACTGCTTTATATGATTACACCCCAGATCTACTTGTCTTTGTACTGCTTTATATGATTCCCCCCAGATCTACTTGTCTTTGTACTGCTTTATATAATTACCCACCAAACCTACTTGTCTTTGTACTGCTTTATATGATTCCCCCCCAGACCTACTTGTCTTTGTACTGCTTTATATGATCCCCCCCCAGACCTACTTGTCTTTGTACTGCTTTATATGATTACCCACCAAACCTACTTGTCTTTGTACTGCTTTATATGATTCCCCCCCCAGATCTACTTGTCTTTGTACTGCTTTATATGATTATGCCCCCAAATCTACTTGTCTTTGTACTGCTTTAAATGATTCCCCCCAGACCTACTTGTCTTTGTACTGCTTTATATGATTACCCCCCCAGACCTACTTGTCTTTGTACTGCTTTATATGATTACCCACCAGACCTACTTGTCTTTGTACTGCTTTATATGATTCCACCCAGACCTACTTGTCTTTGTACTGCTTTATATGATTCCCCCCAGACCTATTTATCTTTGCACTGCTTTATATGATTACCCCCCAGACCTACTTGTCTTTGTACTGCTTTATATGATTCCCACCCAGACCTACTTGTCTTTGTACTGCTTTATATGATTCCCCCGGACTTACTTGTCTTTTTACTGCTTTATATGATTCCCTCCCCAGACCTACTTGTCTTTGTACTGCTTTATATGATTCCCCCCGAAACCTATATGTCTTTGACCTGCTTTATATGATTCCCCCAGACCTACTTGTCTTTGTACTGCTTTATATGATCCCCCCCAGACCTACTTGTCTCTGTACTGCTTTATATGATTACTCCCAGACCTACTTGTCTTTGTACTGCTTTATATGATTCCCCCCCAGTCCTGCTTGTCTTTGTACTGCTTTATATGATTGCCCCCAGACCTACTTGTCTTTGTACTGCTTTATATGATTCCCCCCAGACCTACATGTCTTTGTACTGCTTTATATGATTATCCACCAGACCTACTTGTCTTTGTACTGATTTATATGATACCCCCAGATCTACTTGTCTTTGTACTGCTTTATATGATTACACCCCCAGATCTACTTGTTTTTTTACTGCTTTATATGACCCCCCCCCCAGATCTACTTGTCTTTGTATTGTTTTCTAAGACTTTCCTGTCCTCACCAGGAAGATGTTTTCTTTGACTATCCTCTACTGACTAGGAGGATGTTTTCTATGACTTTCCTACACTGACCAGAAAGATGTTTTTTATGACTTTCCAACCTGACCGGTGACGACGTTTTCTAAGACATTCCTACCCTGACCATGGAGGGTGTTTTCTATGACTTTCCTACCCTGACCAGGAGGACATTTTCTATGACTTTCCTACCCTAATCAGGAGGATGTTTTCCATGACTTTCCTACACTGACCAGGAAGATGTTTTCTATGACTTTCCTGCCCTGACCAGGAGGATGTTTTCTATGACTTTCCTGCCCTGACGGGAAGGATGTTTTCTTTGATGTTGCTGCCCTGACGGGAAGAATGTTTTCTATGACTTTCTTAATCATACCAGGAGGATGTTTTCTATGACTTTCCTACCATGACCTAGATAATTTTTTCTATTAATTTCCTACCCTGACCAGGAGGGTGTTTTCTATAACTTTCCTACCCTGAGTAGGAGGATGTTTTCAATGACTTTCCTACCCTGACGGGAATGATGTTTTGTATGACGTTCCTGCCATGACCAGGAGGGTGTTTTCTATGACTTTCCTACAATGACCAGGAGAAAGTTTTCTATGATTTTCTTACACTGACCAGGAGAATGTTTTCTATTACTTTCCTAACCTGACAGGAAGATGTTTTCTATGACTTTCCTGCCCTGACTTGATGGATGTTTCCTATGAATTCCCTACCATGACCAGGAGGATGTTTTTTGTGACTTTCCTACCCTGATCAGGAGAATGTTATATATGACTTTCCTACCCTGACTTGGAGGACGTTTTCTATGACTGCTCCATCAGAGAATTGAAGAGAATAGGCCATAAACTCGAGAGAAGTTGGCGCAGGACACATGACCCAGAGAACAAAGTCGCTCTTACCAATCACCTCAATGAATATCGATTTATGAGAACTCAGAAAAAATCCTCATTTTTGTCATGCAAATTCACACTGTCTAACAACAGACCCAGGCAACTGTTTCGCACAGTAGAAAGGCTCTGCAACCCAGCATGCATGCGTATACCCTCCAACTTGTCTCAAGATAAGTGTGAAGAATTGGCACTCTTCTTCACAGACAAGATTTCCTCCATCCGAGCCTCCATCACAGCAATCCAACCAGTTACCCACCATAACCACTATAGTAGAAAACCAGATTCCCCCAGTTTATGGTCTACGTTTACAAATGTGGATATAGAGGAAGTTAAAAGAATCATGCAAAAGTTGCACCCCACTAAGTGTGACTTAGACCCTGCCCCAACTCGTCTTATAACAGCATGCACTGAAACACGTGCCCCAGCCCTCACAAAAATAGTGGAGTATTCACTAAAAACTGGAATCTTCCCCTCCTAAAGAAACCCTCATTAGACCCAGACTGCATAGCAAATTACAGACCAGTATCCAACCTTCCATTTCTGGGGAAAATCATTGAAAAAGTAGTGGCAACTCAACTGGAGGCCCATCTATCAAGCTATAACATCTTTGATCCTTTCCAGTCAGGTTTCAGATGCCACCACAGCACGGAAACACCGCTAGTCCGAGTGCTAAATTATCTCCTTTTGGCAAGAGACAAAGCTGATTACTTCATCCCAATCCTCCTGGATCTCTCAGCTGCATTTGACGCCATTGACCATGGGATTTTAATAGAGTGCTGGCAGCACATCTGTGGTCTATGAGGCACAGTTCTTAAGTGGTTTAAATCTTTCCTCCCTGGTAGATCACAGAGCGAAACATCAGGATTTTGCTTATCGGCACCAACAGAATTAGCCTGCGGAGATCCACAAGGTTCCATCTTGTCTCTTATGCTATTCGCAATTTACTTACTACCACTCGGAGACAGAAGACACGGCCTAGTATATCATTGTTATGCAGATGAAACACAACTCTACTTCTCCTTTACTCCAGATACTAAAGACCAAACATGCTACATCAACAGTTGCTTAGCAGACCTCATAGAGTGGATTAATGCTAGTTGGCTTAAAGTGAACCCTGACAAATCAGAGTTACTCTTGGTGAGGGGACCCCAGGCAACAAGAATATCTCAGAATCACCCAACTGGCCTGGAACTTGGAGACTCTGAACTCATTAGTTCAACAGAGGTACGAAGTCTCGGAGTGATGATTGACTCTGGACTGTCATTTAAACAGCAGATCTCTTCTGTAATAAAATCTGCCTTCTTTCATCTGAGAAACATATCCAGAATACAACACTTAATTCCACCGGATGATATGCCAACATTAGTCCGTGCATTTGTGTCTTCTCGTCTAGATCACTGTAACGCATTTTACTTGGGCCTCCCAGAAAAATAACTCCATCGCCTACAAACAGTACAAAATGCAGCAGCCAGACTACTGACCAATAAAACTCACTCATGTCACATAACACCCATTCTCCACTCCCTGCATTGGCTTCCAATTAAATGGCGAACATATTTTAAAATTGGCCTGCTGACCTTCAAAGCCTTAAATAATCATGGCCCATAGTACCTGAAAGAGCTCCTGACACTATTCTATCCCGCTCACTGCGGTCAGACAACAGATCCCTCCTGTCAGTGCCCAGAATAAAGACAACCTCAGGTTCCCGGGCATTCAGCCACACTGCCCCCACATTCTGGAACTTTTTACCATCCTCAATCAGAAAGGCACCATCATTACAGACTTTTAAAAAAAAACTAAAGACCCATCTCTTTTATCAGGCATTTAGTCAACTCATGTGACCATAAGGAACTCTTAAATTTTATATCTGTTTATAGATTTGCAAAGCGCTTTGAGTCTCACAGGGAGAAAGGTGCTAGAAAAATCACAAATTATTATTATTAGAAATTATTATGACTTTCCTGTTCTGACCAGGAGGATGTTTTCTTTGACTTTCCTGTCCTGACCAGAGGATGTTCTCAATGACTTTCCTACCATGACTAGGAGACTGTTTTCTATGACTTTCCTAATGTGCACAGGAGGATGCTTTTATGACTTTCCTATCCTGAACAGGAGAATGTTTTCTATGACTTTCCTACGCTGACCAGTAGGGTGTTTTCTATGACTTTCCTTCCCTCACCAGGAGGATGTTTTCTATGACTTTATACCCTGAGCAGGAGAATGATTTCTATGACTTTCTTTCTTTCACCAGGAGGATGTATTCTATGACTTTCCTAACCCTGATAAGAAAGGATGTGTTCTATGACTTTCCTACCCTGACAGGAAGGATATTTTCTATGCATTTCCTACCCTGGCCAGGAGGATTTTTTCGATGACTTTCCTACCCTGACGGGAAGGATGTGTTCTATAACTTTCCTACCCTGACTGGAAGGATGTTTTCTATGACTTTCCTACCCTGAAAAGGAGGATGTTTTCTATGACTTTCCTACCCTGACCGGGATGACATTTTCTATGACTGTTCTACCCTGACCAGTAGGATGTTTTCTATGACTTTCGTACACTGACGGGAAGGATGTTTTCAATGACGTTCCTGCCCTGACGGGAATGATGTTTTCAATGACTTTCCTGCCCTGACCAGGAGGATGTTTTATATGACTTTTCTACCCTGACCAGAAGGATGTTTTCTATGACTTTCCTAAATAGGACATGAGGATATATTCTTGGACTTTCCTATCCAGAACAGGAAGATATTTTCTATGACTTTCCTGACCTGACCAGGAGAACATTATCTATGACTTTCCTGCACTGACCAGAAAGATGTTTTTTATGACTTTCCAACTCTGAACAAGAGGATGTTTTTATGACTTTCCTACCCTGACCAGCAGGATGTTTTCTATGACTTTCGTACCCTGACAGGAAGGATGTTTTCTATGACTTTCTTGCCCTGACAGGAAGGATGTTTTCTATGATGTTCCTGCCCTGACGGGAAGGATGTTTTCTATGACTTTCCCACCGTGACCTGGAGAATGTTTTCTATGAATTTCCGACCCTGACAGGAAGGATGTGTTTTATGCCTTTCCTACCCTGATCGGTAGGATGTTTTCTATGACTTTCCTTCCCTCACCAGGAGGATGTTTTCTATGACTTTATACCCTGAGCAGGAGAATGATTTCTATGACTTTCTTTCTTTCACCAGGAGGATGTATTCTATGACTTTCCTAACCCTGATAAGAAAGGATGTGTTCTATGACTTTCCTACCCTGACAGGAAGGATATTTTCTATGCATTTCCTACCCTGGCCAGGAGGATTTTTTCGATGACTTTCCTACCCTGACGGGAAGGATGTGTTCTATAACTTTCCTACCCTGACTGGAAGGATGTTTTCTATGACTTTCCTACCCTGAAAAGGAGGATGTTTTCTATGACTTTCCTACCCTGACCGGGATGACATTTTCTATGACTGTTCTACCCTGACCAGTAGGATGTTTTCTATGACTTTCGTACCCTGACAGGAAGGATGTTTTCTATGACTTTCTTGCCCTGACAGGAAGGATGTTTTCTATGATGTTCCTGCCCTGACGGGAAGGATGTTTTCTATGACTTTCCCACCGTGACCTGGAGAATGTTTTCTATGAATTTCCGACCCTGACAGGAAGGATGTGTTTTATGCCTTTCCTACCCTGATCGGTAGGATGTTTTCTATGACTTTACTGCCCTGATGGGAAGGATATTTTCAAAGACTTTCCTACCCTGACCAAGAGGACCTTTTCTATGACTTTCTTACCCTGATGTGAAGGATGTTTTCTATGACTTTCCTACCCTGACCAGGAGGATGTTTTCTATGAATTTCCTACCCTGGTGTAACGGTTTTTTAAGACTCTCAGACCAGTGTGTGAAATAAAACACAATTTTATTAAAATAAGTTAAGGCAGAAGTACGCCCTCTAGTGGCGGTAGATATACACCAGTAGTAAGGACTAGTAGATACAATTGTAAAGCACAAATGAATTATAGGTACAATTACACAGCAGTAGAATTGCATATACCCACAGAGGGTTAAGTCCTTGATAACAGTCAGTCTCAGATGTGGATGATTGGAACGCCCAGGGTGTTATTAGGCTGTGCTGGAGACCAAGGTCATCACAGGCTGGATACAGGACTGCCTCGCCACGGTGTTCAGTAAGAAGAAGCACAGGAGTCCACGTAGCCCCCTCGGGCGTATCTACTGGAACTTTTTCAACTAGTGCAAGTGCAAATAGCCCCACGGGCGTGAATGGAACCGGCCTGCAATGCGAGAGCTGCCAATCCTCCTCAGACTTAACCGGACACCGGGATAAAACACGCTAGAGCCAACAGCCCCACGGGCGTAATTACCGGAATTGCAAATGCTGATGCCTGTGCCTGCCACCACTCGTATAGCGGAATTGCCCAGTAAACAAGAGAGAGTCTTAGGTGCCCAACCGGCCTAACGGATGTGAATACTCTGCAAGGATGTATGGAGCTGCCGACGGAGAGCGGCCAACTCAGCAGTAGTATCACCGAGAACGAGACTCTTACGGAAGTAGCGAGAGAGTGGAACCCAGGTGGCACTGCTAGGGTTAAATAGCACTTTTACTCGAGGCTTTTCAGCGGTATAGCAAGGCTCTGCAGTATGAGGGAGGCGTACATAAGCACAACTCTGCACAGGTAAATACACTGCACTGATCGGAGTACACCAGGCAAGGCAGTCACACCAAAAGCTGGAACAGCAGATAGAAATGTCGTGGCGGCGACAACTGGAACGCAGGTCACTGTAGAAAGCAGGAGTCGATCTTCGGAGCGGGAAGTCAGCCAGGCTGGGTCGGAGCATGCAGGAGGTCGTCATACAAGCCGGGTCATACACAAGCAGGAACGTCAGCTGAACCGGGTCAGGATCCAAGGGTGGTAGTCAGACGGGCCAGATCATACACAAGCAGGAACACAGGAGAATAGTCAGGACAAGCCGAGTCGGTACACAGGAATCCGGAACACAGGAACAAAGCAACAGTATAACTGGCTCAGAAACACCACGAAAGGGCAACTGACAGATGTGCTAGCCAGGTATAAAAAGGTCACCAGGGGGCGGGCCAAACCAACACAGCAAATCAGTGTCTGCCACAGATGAGACTGACAGGAATCACAGCCACTGTGATACCTGGCCAGGAGGATGTTTTCCATGACTTTCCTATCCTGACCAGGAGTGTGTTTTCTATGACTTTCCTACCCTGACCAGAAGAACATTTTCAATGACTCTCCTACCCTGAGCAGGAGCATGTTTTCAATGACTTTCCTACCCTTATCGGGAGGATGTTTTCTATGACTTTCCTACCCTTACCAGGATGTTTTCTATGACTTTCCTACCCTGACCAGTTGGGTGTTTTCTATGACTTTCCTACCCTGACAGGGAGGATGTTTTCTATTACTTTCCTGCCCTGACAGGAAGGATGTTTTTTATGACTTTCCTTCTCTGAACAGGAAGATGATTTTATGACTTTTCTACCCTGACCAGGAGGATGTTTCCTATGACTTTCCTTCACTGAACAGGAGGATGTTTTCTATGACTTTCCTTCACTGACCAGGAGGATGTTTTCTATAACTTTCCTACCCTGACGGGAAGGATGTTTTATATGATATTCCTGCCCTGATGGGAAGGATGATTTCTATTACTTTCCTATTCCAACCAAGAGAATGTTTTCTATGACTTTCCTATCATGACAAGGAGAATGTTTTCTATGACTTTACTGCCCTTACCAGGAGACTGTTTTCAATGATGTTCCTGCCCTGACCAGTAGGATGTTTTCAAAGACTTTCCTACCCTGAATGGAAGAATGTTTTCTATGACTTTCCTACCCCGACCAGGAGGATGTTTTCTATGACTTTCCTAATCTGGACACGAGGATATTTTCTAGGACTTTCCTACTCAGAAAAGGACAATATTTTCTATGACTTTCCTGCCCTGATGAGAAGGATGCTTTCTCTGACTTTCCTTCTCTGAACTGGAGGATGTTTTTATAACTTTGCTACCCTGACCAGGTGGATGTTTTTTATGACTTTCCTACCCTGATGGGAATGAAGTTTCTATGACGTTCTTCCCTGACAGAAAGGATGTTTTCTATGACTTTCTTGCCCTGACGGGATGGATGTTTTCTTCAATTTCATACCGTGGCCTAGAGAATGTTATCTATGAATTTCCTACCCTGACCAGGAGGATGTTTTTTATGACTTTCCTACCATGACCAGGAGAATGTTTTCTATTACTTTTCTACCCTGACCAGGAAGATGTTTTCTATGACTCTCCTACCCTGACCAGGAGGATGTTTTCTATGGTTTTCCTACCCTGACCAGTTGGGTGTTTTCTACGACTTTCCTACCCTGACCAGGAGAATGTTTTCGAAGACTTTCCTACCCTGGCCAGGAGGATGTTTTCCATGACTTTCCTACCCTGACCAGGAGTGTGTTTACTATGACTTTTCTACCCTGACTGGGAGGACATTTTCTATGACTTTCCTACTCTGACCAGGATGTTTTCTATGACTCTCCTACCCTGAGCAGGAAGATCTTTTCTATGACTAACCTATCGTTACCTGGAGGATGTTTTCTATGGCTTTCCTATCCTGACCAGTTGGGTGTTTTCTATTACTTTCCTGCCCTGACTAGGAGGATGTTTTCAATGACTTTCCTGCCCTGACAGGAAGGATGTTTTCTATGACTTTCCTACTCTGAACAGGAGGATGATTTTATGACTTTCCTACCCTGACCAGGAGAATGTATTCTATGACTTTCCTACATTGGCCAGGAGGATGTTTTCCATGTCTTTCCAACCCTGACCAGGAGTGTGTTTTCTATGACTTTCCTACCCTGACCGGGAGGACATTTTCTATGACTCGCCTACCCTGACCAGGAGGATGTTTTCTATGACTTTCCTACCTTGACGGGAAGGATGTTTTCTATGATATTCCTGACCTGACAGGAAGGATGTTTTCTATTACTTCCTACCCTGAACAAGAGAATGTTTTCTATGACTTTCCTACCATGACCAGGAGAATGTTTTCTATTACTTTCCTGCCCTGACCAGGAGACTGTTTTCAATGACTTTCCTGCCCTGACCAGGAGGATGTTTTCAATGACTTTCCTACCCTGAACGGATGAATGTTTTCTATGACTCTCCTACACTGACCAGGAGGATGTTATCTATGACTTTCCTACCCGGGACATGAGGATATTTTCTAGGACTTTTCTACAAAGAACGGGACAGTATTTTCTATGACTTTCCTGCCCTGACCAGGAGAACTTTTTCTATGACTTTCCTACCCTGATGGAAAGGATGTTTTCTATGACTTTCTTGCCCTGACGGGAAGGGTATTTTCTATGACGTTCCTGCCCTGACGGAAAGGATGTTCTCTATGACTTTCCTACCGTGACCTAGATAATGTTTCCTACCATGACCAGGAGGATGTTTTCTATGACTTTCCTACCATGACCAGGAGAATGTTTGCTATGACTTTCCTACTCTGAACAGGAGGATGTTTTTATGACTTTCCTACCCTGACCAGGAGGATGTTTTCTATGACTTTCCTACCCTTACCGGGAGGATGTTTTCTATGACTTTCCAACCCTGACCAGTAGCCTGTTTTCTATGACTCTCCTTCCCTGACCAGGAGGATGTTTTCTATGACTTTCCTAACCTTACCGGGAGGATGTTTTCTATAACTTTCCTACCCTAACCTGTTGGGTGTTTTCTATGACTTTCCTGCCCTGACCGGGAGTATATTTTCGATAACTTTCCTGCCCTGACAGGAAGGATGTTTTTTATGACTTTCCTTCTCTGAACAGGAAGATGATTTTATGACTTTTCTACCCTGACCAGGAGGATGTTTTCTATGACTTTCCTTCACTGACCTGGAGGATGTTTTCTATAACTTTCCTACACTGACGGGAAGGATGTCTTATATGATGTTCCTGCCCTGATGGGAAGGATGATTTCTATTACTTTCCTATTCCGACCAAGAGAATGTTTTCTCTGACTTTCCTATCATGACCAGAAGGATGTTTTCAATGACTTTCCTACCCTGAATTGAAGAATGTTTTCTATGACTTTCCTACCCCGACCAGGAGGATGTTTTCTATGACTTTCCTACCCTGGACATGAGGATATTTTCTAGAACTTTCCTACTCAGAACAGTACAATATTTTCTATGACTTTCCTGCCCTGATGAGAAGGATGTTTTCTATGACTTTCCTACTCTGAACAGGAGTATGTTTTTATAACTTTGCTACCCTGACCAGACAGATGTTTTTTATGATTTTCCTACCCTGATGGGAATGATGTTTTCTATGACGTTCTTGCCCTGACAGGAAGAATGTTTTCTATGACTTTCTTGCCCGACGGGATGGATGTTTTCTTTCACTTTCGTACCGGGGCCTAGAGAATGTTATCTATGAATTTCCTGCCCTGACCAGGAGGATGTTTTTTATGACTTTCCTACCATGACCAGGAGAACTTTTTCTATGACTTTCCTACCCTGATGAGAAGGATGTTTTCTATGACTTTCCTACTCTGAACAGGAGGATGTTTTTATAACTTTGCTACCCTGACCAGGTGGATGTTTTTTTATGACTTTCCTACCCTGATGGGAATAATGTTTTCTATGACTTTCCTACCATGACAGGAAGGATATTTTCTGTGACTTTCCTACCCTGGCCAGGAGAATGTTTTCAATGACTTTCCTACTCTGACCAGTAGGATGTTTTTTATGACTTTCCTACCCTGACCAGGAGAATGTTTTTTATGACTTTCTTTCCCAGACAAGGAGGATGTTTCCTATGACTTTCCTACAGTGACAGGAAGGATGTTTTCTATGTCATGCCTGCCCTGACGGGACAAATGTTTTCTATGACTTTCCTTTCCAGACCAGGAGGGTGTTTTCTATGACTTTCCTACCGTGACCTAGAGGATGTTTTCTATGACTTTCCTATCCTGACCAGGAGGATGTTTTCTATGACTTTCCTACCATGGCCAGTTGGGTGTCTTTTATGACATTCCTGCCCTGACCGGGAGGACGTTTTCTATGACTTTCCTGCTCTGACCAGGAGGATGTTTTCTTTGACTTTCCTACCCTAACCAGGAGGATGTTTTCTATGACATTCCTACCCAGGACATGTGGATATCGTCTTGGACTTTCCTATCCAGAACAGGAAGATACTTTCTATGATTTTCTTGCCCTGACGGGAAGGATGTTTTCTATGATGTTCCTTCCCTGACGGGAAGGAAGTTTTCAATTATTATCCTACCATGATGTAGAGAATGTTTTCTATGAATTTCCTACCCTTACAGGAGGGATGTGTTCTATCACTTTCCTACCCTGACAGGAAGGATGTGTTCTATGACTTTCCTGATCTGATGGGAAGGATATTTTCAATGACTTTCCTACCCTGACCGGGAGGATGTTTTCTATGTTTTTCTTTCCCTGATGGGAAGGATGCTTTCTATGACTTTCCTGCCCTGACTGGAAGGATGTTTTCTATGACTTTCCTACCATGACCAGGAGTATGTTCTCGAAGACTTTCCTACCCTGGCCAGGAGGATGTTTTCCATGACTTTCCTACCCTGACCAGGAGTGTGTTTACTATGACTTTTCTACCCTGACCAGGAGGACATTTTCTATGACTCTCGTGCACTGACCAGGAGGATGATTTCTATAACTTTCCTACCCTTACTGGGAGGATGTTTTCTATGACTTTCCTACCCTGACCAGTATGTTTTCTATGACTCTCCTACCGTGAGCAGGAAGATGTTTTCTATGACTATCCTACCGTTACCGGGAGGTTGTTTTCTATGGCTTTCCTATCCTGACCAGTTGGGTGTTTTCTATTACTTTCCTGCCCTGACTAGGAGGATGTTTTCAATGACTTTCCTGCCCTGACAGGAAGGATGTTTTCTATGACTTCCCTACTCCAAACAGGAGGATGATTTTATGACTTTCCTACCCTGACCAGGAGAATGTTTCTATGACTTTCCTACATTGGCCAGGAGGATGTTTTCCATGTCTTTCCAACCCTGACCAGGAGTGTGCTGTCTATGACTTTCCTACCCTGACCAAGAGGACATTTTCTATGACTCTCCTACCCTGACCAGGAGGTTGTTTTCTATGACTTTCCTACCCTGACGGGAAGGATATTTTCTATGATATTCCTGACCTGACAGGAAGGATGTTTTCTATTACTTCCTACCCTGAACAAGAGAATGTTTTCTATTACTTTCCTGCCCTGACCAGGAGACTGTTTTCAATGACTTTCCTGCCCTGACCAGGAGGATGTTTTCAATGACTTTCCTACCCTGAACGGATGAATGTTTTCTATGACTCTCCTACACTGACCAGGAGGATGTTTTCTTTGACTTTCCTACCCTTACCGGTAGGATATTTTCTATAACTTTCCTACCCCGACCAGGAGGATGTTTTCTATGACTTTCCTACAAAGAACAGGACAATATTTTCTTTGACTTTCCTGCCCTGACCAGGAGAACGTTTTCTATGACTTTCCTGCCCTGATGAGAAGGATGTTTTCTATGACTTTCCTACTCTGAACAGGAGGATGTTTTTATGACTTTCCAAACCTGACCAGGAAGATGTTTTCTATGACTTCCCTACCCTGATGGGAAGGATGTTTTCTATGACATTCTTGCCCTGACGGGAAGGGTATTTTCTATGACGTTCCTGCCCTGACGGAAAGGATGTTCTCTATGACTTTCCTACCGTGACCTAAAGAATGTTTTCAATGAATTTCCTACCATGACCAGGAGGATGTTTTCTATGACTTTCCTACCATGACCAGAAGGATGTTTTCTATGACTTTCCTACCGTGACCTAGAGAATGTTTTCTATGAAATTCCTACCATGACCAGGAGGATGTTTTCTATGACTTTCCTACCGTGACCTAGAGAATGTTTTCTATGAATTTCCTACCATGACCAGGAGGATGTTTTCTATGACTTTCCTACCATGACCAGGAGAATGTTTGCTATGACTTTCCTACTCTGAACAGGAGGATGTTTTTATGACTTTCCTGCCCTGACCAGGAGGATGTTTTCTATGACTTTCCTACCCTTACCGGGAGGATGTTTTCTATGACTTTCCAACCCTGACCAGTAGGCTGTTTTGTATAACTCTCCTTCCCTGACCAGGAGGATGTTTTCTATGACTTTCCTACCCTGACCTGTTGGGTGTTTTCTATCACTTTCCTGCCCTGACCGGGTGTATATTTTCTATAACTTTCTTGCCCTGACAGGAAGGATGTTTTTTATGACTTTCCTTCTCAGAACAGGAAGATGATTTTATGACTTTTCTACCCTGACCAGGAGGATGTTTTCTCTGACTATCCTATCATGACCAGGAGAATGTTTTCTATGACTTTACTGCCCTTACCAGGAGACTGTTTTCAATGATGTTCCTGCCCTGACCAGTAGGATGTTTTCAAAGACTTTCCTACCCTGAATGGAAGAATGTTTTCTATGACTTTCCTACACTGACCAGGAGGATGTTTTCTATGACTTTCCTACCCTGGACATGAGGATATTTTCTAGGACTTTCCTACTCAGAACAGGACAATATTTTCTATGACTTTCCTGCCCTGATGAGAAGGATGTTTTCTATGACTTTCCTACTCTGAACAGGAGGATGTTTTTATGACTTTCCAAACCTGACCAGGAGGATGTTTTGTATGACTTCCCTACCCTGATGGGAAGGATGTTTTCTATGACATTCTTGCCCTGACGGGAAGGGTATTTTCTATGACGTTCCTGCCCTGACGGAAAGGATGTTCTCTATGACTTTCCTACCGTGACCTAAAGAATGTTTTCAATGAATTTCCTACCATGACCAGGAGGATGTTTTCTATGACTTTCCTACCATGACCAGAAGGATGTTTTCTATGACTTTCCTACCGTGACCTAGAGAATGTTTTCTATGAATTTCCTACCATGACCAGGAGGATGTTTTCTATGACTTTCCTACCATGACCAGGAGAATGTTTGCTATGACTTTCCTACTCTGAACAGGAGGATGTTTTTATGACTTTCCTGCCCTGACCAGGAGGATGTTTTCTATGACTTTCCTACCCTTACCGGGAGGATGTTTTCTATGACTTTCCAACCCTGACCAGTAGGCTGTTTTGTATAACTCTCCTTCCCTGACCAGGAGGATGTTTTCTATGACTTTCCTACCCTGACCTGTTGGGTGTTTTCTATCACTTTCCTGCCCTGACCGGGTGTATATTTTCTATAACTTTCTTGCCCTGACAGGAAGGATGTTTTTTATGACTTTCCTTCTCAGAACAGGAAGATGATTTTATGACTTTTCTACCCTGACCAGGAGGATGTTTTCTCTGACTATCCTATCATGACCAGGAGAATGTTTTCTATGACTTTACTGCCCTTACCAGGAGACTGTTTTCAATGATGTTCCTGCCCTGACCAGTAGGATGTTTTCAAAGACTTTCCTACCCTGAATGGAAGAATGTTTTCTATGACTTTCCTACACTGACCAGGAGGATGTTTTCTATGACTTTCCTACCCTGGACATGAGGATATTTTCTAGGACTTTCCTACTCAGAACAGGACAATATTTTCTATGACTTTCCTGCCCTGATGAGAAGGATGTTTTCTATGACTTTCCTACTCTGAACAGGAGGATGTTTTTATGACTTTCCAAACCTGACCAGGAGGATGTTTTGTATGACTTCCCTACCCTGATGGGAAGGATGTTTTCTATGACATTCTTGCCCTGACGGGAAGGGTATTTTCTATGACGTTCCTGCCCTGACGGAAAGGATGTTCTCTATGACTTTCCTAACGTGACCTAGAGAATGTTTTCTATGAATTTCCTACCATGACCAGGAGGATGTTTTCTATGACTTTCCTACCGTGACCTAGAGAATGTTTTCCATGAATTTCCTACCATGACCAGGAGGATGTTTTCTATGACTTTCCTACCATGACCAGGAGAATGTTTGCTATGGCTTTCCTACTCTGAACAGGAGGATGTTTTTATGACTTTCCTGCCCTGACCAGGAGGATGTTTTCTATGACTTTCCTACCCTTACCGGGAGGATGTTTTCTATGACTTTCCAACCCTGACCAGTAGGCTGTTTTCTATAACTCTCCTTCCCTGACCAGGAGGATGTTTTCTATGACTTTCCTACCCTGACCTGTTGGGTGTTTTCTATTACTTTCCTGCCCTGACCGGGTGTATATTTTCTATAACTTTCCTGCCCTGACAGGAAGGATGTTTTTTATGACTTTCCTTCTTTGAACAGGAAGATGATTTTATGACTTTTTTACCCTGACCAGGAGGATGTTTTCTATGACTTTCCTTCACTGACCAGGAGGATGTTTTCTATAACTTTCCTACCCTGACGGGAAGGATGTTTTATATGATGTTCCTGCCCTGATGGGAAGGATGATTTCTATTACTTTCCTATTCCGACCAAGAGAATGTTTTCTCTGACTTTCCTATCATGACCAGGAGAATGTTTTCTATGACTTTACTGCCCTTACCAGGAGACTGTTTTCAATGATGTTCCTGCCCTGACCAGAAGGATGTTTTCTATGACTTTCCTACCCTGAATGGAAGAATGTTTTCTATGACTTTCCTACACTGACCAGGAGGATGTTTTCTATGACTTTCCTACCCTGGACATGAGGATATTTTCTAGGACTTTCCTACTCAGAACAGGACAATATTTTCTATGACTTTCCTGCCCTGATGAGAAGGATGTTTTTTATGACTTTCCTACCCTGATGGGAATGATGTTTCTATGACGTTCTTGCCCTGACAGAAAGGATGTTTTCTATGACTTTCTTGCCTTGATGGGATGGATGTTTTCTTTCACTTTCAAACCGTGGCCTAGAGAATGTTATTTATGAATTTCCTACCCTGACCAGGAGGATGTTTTTTATGACTTTCCTTCCATGACCAGGAGAAAGTTTTCTATTACTTTTCTACCCTGACCAGGCAGATGTTTTCTATGACTCTCCTACCCTGACCAGGAGGATGTTTTCTATGGTTTTCCTACCCTGACCAGTTGGGTGTTTTCTATGAGTTTCCTACTCTGACCAGGAGGATGTTTTCCATGACTTTCCTACCCTGACCAGGAGTGTGTTTACTATGACTTTTCTACCCTGACCGGGAGGACATTTTCTATGACTTTCCTACCCTGACCAGGATGTTTTCTATGACTTTCCTATCCTGACCAGTTGGGTGTTTACTATAACTTTCCTGCCCTTACTAGGAGGATGTTTTCAATAACTTTCCTGCCCTGACAGGAAGGATGTTTTCTATGACTTTCCTACTCTTAACAGGAAGATGATTTTATGACTTTCCTACCCTGACCAGGAGGATTTATTCTATGACTTTCCTACACTGGCCAGGAGGATGTTTTCCATGTCTTTCCAACCCTGACCAGGAGTGTGTTTTCTATGACTTTCCTACCCTGACCGGGAGGACATTTTCTTTGACTTTCCTACCCTGACGGGAAGGATGTTTTCTATGATATTCCTGACCTGACAGGAATGATGTTTTCTATTACTTCCTACCCTGAACAAGAGAATGTTTTTTATTACTTTCCTACCATGACCAGGAGAATGTTTTCTATTACTTTCCTGCCCTGACCAGGAGACTGTTTTCAATGACTTTCCTACCCTGAACGGATGAATGTTTTCTATGACTCTCCTACACTGACCAGGAGGATGTTTTCTATGACTTTCCTACCCTTACCGGTAGGATATTTTCTATAACTTTCCTACCCCGACCAGGAGGATGTTTTCTATGACTTTCCTACCCTGGACATGAGGATATTTTCTAGGACTTTTCTACAAAGAACAGGACAATACTTTCTATGACTTTACTGCCCTGACCAGGAGAACTTTTTCTATGACTTTCCTGCCCTGATGAGAAGGATGTTTTCTTTGACTTTCCTACTCTGAACAGGAGGATGTTTTTATGACTTTCTGATCCTAACCAGGAGGATGTTTTCTATGACTTTCCTACCCTGATGGGAAGGATGTTCACTATGACTTTCCTACCGTGACCTAGAGAATGTTTTCTATGACTTTCCTACTCTGAACAGGAGCATGTTTTTATGACTTTCCAACCCTAACCAGTAGGCTGTTTTTATGACTCTCCTTCCCTGATGGGAAGCATGTTTTTCATGTATTTCTTGCCCTGACGGGATGTATGTTTTCTATTACTTTCCTGCCGTGACCTTTAGAATGTTTTCTATGAATTTCCTACCCTGACCAGTTGGGTGTTTACTATAACTTTCCTGCCCTTACTAGGAGGATGTTTTCAATGACTTTCCTGCCCTGACAGGAAGGATGTTTTCTATGACTTTCCTACTCTGAACAGGAAGATGATTTTATGACTTTCCTACCCTGACCAGGAGGATGTATTCTATGACTTTCCTACACTGGCCAGGAGGATGTTTTCCATGTCTTTCCAACCCTGACCAGGAGTGTGTTTTCTATGACTTTCCTACCCTGACCGGGAGGACATTTTCTTTGACTTTCCTACCCTGACGGGAAGGATGTTTTCTATGATATTCCTGACCTGACAGGAATGATGTTTTCTATTACTTCCTACCCTGAACAAGAGAATGTTTTCTATTACTTTCCTACCATGACCAGGAGACTGTTTTCAATGACTTTCCTACCCTGAACGGATGAATGTTTTCTATGACTCTCCTACACTGACCAGGAGGATGTTTTCTATGACTTTCCTACCCTTACCGGTAGGATATTTTCTATAACTTTCCTACCCCGACCAGGAGGATGTTTTCTATGACTTTCCTACCCTGGACATGAGGATATTTTCTAGGACTTTTCTACAAAGAACAGGACAATACTTTCTATGACTTTCCTGCCCTGACCAGGAGAACTTTTTCTATGACTTTCCTGCCCTGATGAGAAGGATGTTTTCTATGACTTTCCTACTCTGAACAGGAGGATGTTTTTATGACTTTCCGATCCTGACCAGGAGGATGTTTTCTATGACTTTCCTACCCTGATGGGAAGGATGTTTTCTATGACTTTCTTGCCCTGACGGGAAGGGTACTTTCTATGACGTTCCTGCCCTGATGGAAAGGATGTTCACTATGACTTTCCTACCGTGACCTAGAGAATGTTTTCTATGACTTTCCTACTCTGAACAGGAGCATGTTTTTATGACTTTCCAACCCTGACCAGTAGGCTGTTTTTATGACTCTCCTTCCCTGATGGGAAGCATGTTTTTCATGTATTTCTTGCCCTGACAGGATGTATGTTTTCTATTACTTTCCTGCCGTGACCTTTAGAATGTTTTCTATGAATTTCCTACCCTGACCAGGAGGATGTTTTCTATGACTTTCCTGCCCTGACGGGAAGGATGTTTTCTATGATGTTCCTGCCCTGACAGGAAGGATGTTTTTCTATGTCTTTCCTACTGTGACCTAGAGAATGTTTTCTATTAATTTCTTACCCTGACAGGATGGATGTTTTCTATGACTTTCTTACCCTGATGGGAAGGATGCTTTCTATGACTTTCCTATCCTGGCCAGGAGGATGTTTTCCATGACTTCCCTATCCTTACCAGGAGTGTGTTTTCTATGACTTTCCTACCCTGATGGGAGGACATTTTCTATGACTCTCCTACCCTGACCAGGAAGATGTTTTCTTTGACTTTCTTGCCCTGATGGGATGGATATTTTCTATTACTTTCCTACCGTGGCCTAGATAATGTTTTCTATGAATTTCCTTCCGTGAACAGGAGAATGTTTTCCATGACTTTCCTACCCTGACCAGGAGCGTGTTTTCTATGACTTTCCTACCCTTACCGGGAGGACATTTTCTATGACTTTCCTACTGTCACACAGTGACTAGGAAATAACAACACTGACAAGTACAGATGAACTTAAAATTACACTTTATTTTAAATACAATAGTGAAAGCAATGATGACACAATAGTATCAGCAATGAATAACATAATAGTGGCAGCAATGAGTAACTGACTTTCACGAGGCCAGGGAGGAACAGAGAACTCACTTTGCTCACTCTTCACTAGGCCAGTGTGATAGGCCCACATTTCTACCCAGTAGTAAGACAAAGCCAGTGGTCAGAGCCGGATCGGATAGTCAGACGTCACCAGTGGTCGGTACCGGATCGCGTAGTCAGAAGTAGCCAGGAGTCAGAGCCGGAATGCGTAGTCAAACGGAGTGGCAGTAATACACAGAAGCAGCAATGGACCAACACAGCACTAGGCTCAGGTACACTATGAAAGGGCAAAGGTAATAGGACATGCTGAGGTTTAAAAGACCTGGCAGGTGGGCAGAGAGATGACCTCACAAGCACAGTGACCTAGAAGAACAGCGACTTGCATAGAGCAACAGCCAGGAAATAACAATGTCGCTGTTACAGCAATTACCCACTGGAGGCAATCACGGGCACCATGATAGTACCCCCTACTCATCGATCTCCCCCTCCGCGGAGGAGACCATAGCTTATTGGGAAATTTCATAAGAAACCTGCGCAGCAATACTGGAGCGTGAATATCATTCTGATTTACCCAGGAATGCTCCTCTGGACCATAACCTTTCCAGTGGACAAAATATTGGATGTGCCCCCAGACCCTGCGGAAGTCCAGGATATTTTGGAGCTCATAGTCATCCTGATTCTGAATGCGCACTGGACCTGGTACTACAGGAGTGGAAGAGTTGCGGTTACAGATCAGCGATCAGGAGAGAGACATGAAAGACGTTGTGAATGTGCATATTCTTAGCAAGGTCTAAGGCATAAGACACAGGGTTTATTCTGCGGAGCACCCGGAAGGGTCCTATGAAACATGGAGCCATCTTGTGACAGGAGCAGGACGCCTCCTGCGATCTGCGTGTCTCTGATATCGCTCTGAGGTCCTTCGTAAGATATTCTGATCCTGTGCCCATGTGGAGTGGAGCTGCTCTATTTGCTCATCCAGAGCCGGAATTTCCTGTGCCAGAAATGCATCCGGGAGCAGACATGGTTGGAACCCATAGATAATCAAGAAGGGAGAGCTCCTGGACGAGGAGTTTATGGCACAATTCCTGGCAAACTCAGCTCACGGCAACAGGTCAACCCAATCATCATGATGGACAGAAGTGAAGCAGCGCAAGAATTGTTCCAGCCCTTGATTGGCTCTTTCCGCAGCTCCATTAGTCTGGGGGTGGTAGGCAGAAGAGAATAGCAGTTTGATGCCCATCTGGTCGCAAAAGGCCCTCCAAAATCTTGATACAAACTGACTTCCACGATCAGAAACTACAACCCGGGTATCACGGTGCCCGTGACTGGTGCTGTTCAGTGTCAGTCACTTGCTGAGTATCATGATTGGCTGTCTGTGATTAGCCCTCCTCACACAGCCTTTTTAAACCCAGGCTGAGCACTTCCAGGTTGCCCTTTCGTGGTGTTTCTGACTCCACTCTGCCTGACCTGCTTGTCAGGCTTCTGGGCCTGTTCCTGCTGTTCCTGCTGTACTTGCTGATCCTGTGTTCCAGTGTTCCAGTGTTCCTGTATGCTAGTGTTCCTGTGTTCCAGAGATCCAGTGTTCCTGTGTTCCAGCACCTCGCGGGTTAATCTTACTGAGTTCCAGTGTTCCTGTGTTCCAGCACCTCGCGGGTTAATCTTACTGAGTTCCTGAATCTCCTGCTCCAGCCGTCGCTCTGGCGACATTGTTCTTCTCGCTGCTAATCATACTTTGTTGGTTTACTCCACTAAACCTGGTTACGATATACATTGTTGGTCTCAGCGTGCAGACGCTGGTTTACTTCACTAAACCTGGTTGCGATATACATTGTTGGTCCCAGCGTGCGGACGCTGGTTTACTCCACTAAACCTGGTTGCAATATACATTGTTGGTCTCAGCGTGCGGACGCTGGTTTACTCCACTAACCTGGTTGCGATATACATTGTTGGTCTCAGCGTGCGGACGCTGGTTTACTCCACTAAACCTGGTTGCGATATACATTGTTGGTCTCAGCGTGCGGACGCTGGTTTACTCCACTAACCTGGTTGCAATATACATTGTTGGTCTCAGCGTGCGGACGCTGGGTTACTCCACTAAACCTGGTGGCGATATACATTGTTGGTCCCAGCGTGCAGACGCTGGTTTACTCCACTAAGCCTGGTTGCGATATACAGTGTTGGTCCCAGCGTGCGGACGCTGGTTTACTCCACTAAACCTGGTTGCTATATACATTGTTGGTCCCAGCGTGCGGACGCTGGTTTGCTCCACTAAACCTGGTTGCGATATACGTTGTTGGTTCCAGCGTGCGGTCGCTGGTTTGCTCCATTAAACCTGGTGGCGCTATTACCATTAGTCCCAACGTGCGGACGTTGGTTTGCTCCTGAACATCCAGTACTGTGGTCAGTCGCTGTCCCCTTCCTTGCAGTTGTCTGAGTATACCTGGCAATAGACTCCTGCTGAGTAGACCTCTATACTTATGCTCTATGCTGTCTTAGTCACCTGACAGCTGGTCTACTCACTCAGGCTGCCCTGCCCGGTATTGGTGAGGCTGGTAGAACCTTGACGATACCATCCTGTAGGTTGCCTCACCCGGTATTGGCAGGGCCGGTAGAGCCTACTCCAGTACTCCTTTGGGCTGCCCTGCCCGGTATTGGTAAGGCCGGTAGAACCTTGTAATTCACTATCTTTAAGGTTGCCTTACCCGGTATTGGCAGGGCCGGTAGAGCCTACAATCAGCATTCCGTGGGGGCTGCCTTGCCCGGTATTGGTAAGGCCGGTAGAACCGGTATATGTCATCTCACGGTTGCCTTACCCGGTATAGGCAAGGCCGGTAGAGCCTGTCATTAAAACTGTCACTTGGTTTGCCTTGCCCGGTATTTAGGCAAGGCCGGTAGAAGCTATTATATTACTGTTGTATTGTTATGTATGTTTACCCTACGGGGACTGTCTTTAACTTTTAATAAAGTTAAGTTATTTTACCAAACCTTAAGTCTGAGAGTCTTCAAATCCGTGACTACGGGGCACTCAGTGGAGCCTGAATACCTCCCTAGCAAATACCATAGCCAATTCCTTAGAGGAGTATAGTCCCTGAAGCTGAACAAAATGCACCATTTTGGAGAATCGATCCACGATCATTAGTATGACTGTGCAGCCCTTGGATCTAGGCAACTCCACTATGAAGTCTAAGGAAATGTATGACCATGGGCGTTCATCATTAGGAACTGTCTGGAGCAGCCCAAGAGGGAGATTCCTAGGAGCTTTGGCACAGGCATACACGGAACAAGCCTCCACAAAGGCTGTACAATCCGCCCTTAAACTAGGCCACCAAAAAAGCTGTGAAATTGACCAAATTAATTGGTCCCGGCCAATGTGCCCAGCTGCTTTGGATGAATGATAGGCTTCAAGCAGCTTAGTGTGGAGATTGTCAGCTACAAAACATCTTCTACTGGGTTTTTCAACTGGAGCATTACTTTGTGAAGCCAGGATCTCTTCACCCAGGGAAGAAGTAATGCTAGTATGCATAGTAGCCAAAATGCAATCAGGAGGGATAATCGGAACGGGTTCACTTTCAGACTCCCGCTCTGGGCCAAACTGTCTAGACAAGGGTCAGCACGAGTATTCTTGGAACCAGAGAGGTACGAAACCACAAAATTAAATCTAGACAGAAATAAAGCCCATCTGGCTTGTCTTCGTGACAGTCTTTTGGCCTCTGATAAGTATGTCAGATTTTTGTGATCTGTTAAGATCAAAATAGGAGCCTTAGTCCCCTCCAGGAGGTGACGCCATTCACGAAGAGCAAGGATAATGGCAAGCAATTCACGGTCTCCTATATCATATAGGCTTTGGGCTTTAGTCATCTTTTTAGAAAAAAAACCCACTGGGCATCAGGGATTTGCCAGGCTCGGATCTCTGAGACAGCACTGCCCCTACCCCTGTCTCATATGCATCCACCTCCAGAGTAAAAGGCAGTGCGGTGTTAGGATGTACCAATACTGAAGCCATCGAGAAGGCAGACTTCAAGGCCTCAAAAGCACTGTTGGCCTCAGGAGAGCAAACCGATGGGTTAGCACCCTTATTTGTTAAATCAGTCAAGGGTTTGACCAAGGTTGAAAAATTTCAAATGAATTTTCTATAATAATTCGCAAATCAGAGGAATCTTTGTATGGCCTTCAAGCCCACAGGACGTGGCCATTGCAAAACTGCCGAGAGCTTTTCCGTATCCATAGTGATACCTCCAGCAGAAATAACATAGCCCAGAAAGGGCACCTGGTCTTGATGAAATTCGCACTTCTCAAGTTTGCAATATAATTTGTGTTCCCTCAGTCTTTGCAATACAGTAGTGGCATCTCTCGTATGTATCTCGATATCAGGAGAGTGTATCAAGATATCGTCCAGGTAAACTACTACACAGGACTGTAGCAGGCTTCTCAAAACATCGTTTATGAACTCCTGGAAGACCGTTAGAGCATTGCATAGCCCAAATGGCATGACCAAATACTCATAATGGCCACTACGAGTGTTAAAAGCGGTCTTCCACTCACCGCCCTCCTTGATTCTGATCAAGTTATATGCTGCCCGCAGATCAAGTTTCTTGAATACAGAGGAGCCCTTCAGGAGGTCGAACAATTCCATAATTAGTGGAATGGAGTACGCGTTTTTCACCATCAGTTTATTCAGACCTCTATAATCGATACAGGGTCTAAGCTCCTCATTCTTATTCTTCACAAAAAAATCCAGCCCCCGCGGGCGAGGAAGATTTCCTAATTATGCCTCTGGATAATTCATCAGTAATGTATTCCTCCATGGCCTGGTTTTCCTCCACCGACAGGGGATAGGCGCGGCCTTTGGTGCTGGCATCAAATTAATAGCACAATCATACGGCCTATGTTCCAGTAAGGTGCTAGCCTCCCTCTTACTGAACACCTCACTGAAAGACTGGTACTCTGAGGGTAATGAGGGGGAGGTACACAATATCTTAATAGGTTGCTGTAGACAGGCCCCTTTATAGTAGTCAGACCACGATATTATGTCACAAGTCTCCCATTCCACTCTGGGATTATGTCTCTGGAGACACGGGAAACCCATAATGATGGCATGGTGTGGAGACTGGATAACCTGAAACTGTAGATTCTCCACATGGAGAGCTCCTACCCTTAGGGACAGCGGACAGGTTTTGTGTGTGACATGGGAGGGCTCAAGTGGACAACTGTCAATAGCCTCTATAGCCAATGTAGACTCACGGGGTATCAGGGGAATATTATGTCTTTTCACAAATTCACCACCAATAAAATAACCAGCAGCACCAGAATCAATCAGGACTGGGGTAGCCACTGAGGAGTTAGCCCAAGAAATCGCTACTTGTAGGATTGGCTTCCTTAGATCCTGATCTGGGGACTGCCTGACTCCACCTAGAATCTGTCCCCTCAGAGATCTTAGGTGCGTGCCTTTCCCAGACGCACCGGACAAGCTCGTAACATATGTCCACCCTTCCCACAATACAGGCATAGACCCTCTCTATGGCAGAAGGACCGCTCCTCCTGGGACAAACTCGTAAAGCCAACCTGCATAGGCTCAACCTTACTAGCCTCCAAGCTAGGTGGCAAGGGAGGTGAGGGAGGCATGGGTGGGAGCTCCCTGTTCGGTACCAAATGCAACTCATGCCTTAGCCTGTTGTTCTTGTATGTGGACCTTTCTCTTATACGGGTGTCAATTAGTATGATGAATGAAATCAACTGATCCAAATCAGCTGGTAGTTCATGAGCTGCTATTTCATCCTTGATCGCATCATTCAATCCCTGCGAGAAGGCTGCCACCAGAGCCTCATTGTTCCAGCCTACCTCTGCCGCTAGTGTGCAAAATTCTATAGCAAAAACCCTTCGGAAGGCCTCAACAAATTGAGAGAAATTAGAAGTTATGGGTTTAGCCATCTCCCACAACGGATTGGCCCACGCCAAAGCTTTGCCGGTCAATAAGAATATCATGAAGCCTACTTTGCTTCTCTTGGATTGAAATGCATGGGGTACCAGTTCCAAAAAAATTCTGAGTTGGTTGATGAACCCACGACACAACATGGGATCCCCATCGTATCTTAGGGGAAGTGGAGCGGTACCAGACTACCCTCTATAACACATATTTTCCACCTGAGTGGTTGTTACTGATGCCGACACCGAGGAGGCCATCAGTAGTTGCTCAACTTTGTCCAGATGCACAGTTCGGTCTAGGAGTGTCTGCAACACTACCGACAACTGATCGAGACATTGTTCCTGCATGTCCATCCTGGACATGATATTCAGTGGCTTCCCACTACTGCTATCAGTACTGTCAGTGTTCATGGCCCTTTCGTACTGTCATGGAGTGACTAGGAAATAACACCACTGACAAGTACAGATGAACTTAAAATAAAACTTTATTTTAAATACAATAGTGGCAGCAATGATAACACAATAGTGGCAGCAATGATGACACAATAGTGGCAGCAATGAGTAACACACTTTTACGAGGCCAGGGAGGAACAGTGAGCCCACTTTCCTCACCCTTCACTAGGCTAGTGCGATAGGCCCCCTTCTGTACCCAGACGATAGAGTAACTCAGGCAACAGGAGAGAGTACTTCCAGACACTGGAGCACACAGTAGCGACTCTAACTCCACCACCTCCACAAGACCAGGTGAGGACAGTGCAAGACATTTCCTCAACCCTTCACTAGGCAGGTATAGCTAGTATCCAAATGGCCCTAGGAACCCTCACAGACTAGATGGAAGGACAGTGCGTGGCACTTCCACAATCTCAGTCGGCAAGAGATTGAAGCGCTAGGGTATACCAAAGGCAAGGTAAATGGCACTTGAGGGCTAGGTGAGGCAACACTCAAACCGGAACAACCATGGGAGGTCAGTGCATGGACTGACCGACAATCGCCGCTAGTGGTAGCGAGCGATGTAATAGGTAGGCACGGGCAGCAAGGATCCCAATAGCCGAAGCTGGTAAATCGCAACCGGAATGCAACAGAGGGAGAGTAACTAGAGGCAGCCAGGGGTCAGAGCCGAAACGGGTAGTCAGACTAAGCCAGTGGTCAGAGCCGGATCGGGTAGTAAGACAAAGCCAGTGGTCAGAGACGGATCAGGTAGTCAGACTAAGTCAGTGGTTGGAGCCGGATCAGGTAGTCAGACGTAGCCAGGAGTCAAAGCCAGAACGGGTAGTCAGATGTAGCCAGGAGTCAGAGCCAGAACGGGTAGTCAGATGGAGCAGGAGTAATACACAGGAACGGCAAAGGACCAACACAGCACTAGGCTCTGGCACACCACGAAAGGGCAAAGGTAATAGGACATGCTGAGGTTTAAAAGACCTGGCAGGTGGGCGGAGAGATGACATCACAAGCACAGTGACCTAGAAGAACAGCGACTTGCATAGAGCGACAGCCAGGAAGTAACAATGTCGTTGTTAAAGCAATTACCCACTGGAGGCAATCACGGGCACCGTGATACCTACCCTGACCAGTAGGATGTTTTCTATGACTCTCCTACCCTGACCAGGAGGATGTTTTGTATGACTTTCCTACCTTTACCGGGAGGATGTTTTCTATGGCTTTCCTACCCTGACCAGTTGGGGTTTTCTATGACTTTCTATCACGGTGCCCGTGATCTCACGTTCTGTCGACATTGTTATTTCCTGCTGGGTTCTTATTGGCTGCTGGGTTCTGCTCCGCCCAGTGTTTGCCTTTTTAAACTGAGTCCTGTCTAACATTTGGCACCCTTTTGTGGTGTTCCTGACCTGACGTTTGTTGCTGTGATTCTTGCTCCGTGTATGATCCGGTTTTGCATGACCTTGCTCCTGTCTTCACTGCCATGTTACCGTTGCCGACCCGGACTGTCTGACTACATTCTCTGTGTGTCGATCCAGGCTTTGGCCGACTACCGCTCTCTGTGTACTGATCCAGGCTTTGGCTGACTACCGCTCTCTGTGTACCGATCCAGGCTTTGGCCGACTACCGCTCTCTGTGTACCGATCCAGGCTTTGGCCGACTACCGCTCTCTGTGTACCGATCCAGGCTTTGGCTGACTACTGCTCTCTGAGTACCAACCCAGGCTGTGGCTGACTACCGCTCTCTGTGTACCGATCCAGGCTTTGGCTGACTACCTCTCTCTGTGTACTGATCCAGGCAGTGGCTCTCTACCGTTCTCTGTGTACCGATTCAGGCTATGGCTTACTAGAGCTCTCTGGTATCGATCTAGGTTGTGGCTCTAGAGCTCTCTGTGCATTTCCAGGTCTCACTGACTACGCTAGCTTCTGAGCTTGTTCCTGTTTCTGTCAGTGTTGCCTTTGGTTACACCTATATCCAGAGATAGGGCCTGTGCCTGTCAGTGTTGCCTTTAGTTACCTCTACCTCCAGAGATAGAACCTGTGCCTGTCCGTGTTGCCTTCACTTACTTATATCTCCAGAGATAGAGCCTGTGCTTTTACCGTGTTGCCTTTGGTTACAAATATCTCCAGAGATAGAGCCTGTGCCTGTCAGTATTGCCTATGGCTACCTCAGCCCTCTGGGCTAGTCCTGTGCCTGTGTCTGCCTGAGTTTCCTCTACTGGCAGGTCTCAGGGATTTTCCCTGTCCACTCTGTCAGTCCTATCTCCGGTCTCTCTAGTCTCTATCTAGGGCAGACTATTGTCAGTCGGTGTGCTCCCCTGTTACCAGGGACGTTTCACTTCTCAGTGTTCCGGTTGCCTGCTCACTCTTCCCCAACTTCTGGTGGGGATTCTGCCCTGCAGTACCTATCTTCTGCTCATGGGCCGCTCCCTAGGTGGTACTGTTGAGGTTCAGTTCCTGGTTCCTGTCATCTGTTCCTGCTTCTATATTATTGCCTGTTTTGCTTATATCTGTACCCAGACCTATGTCAGATTTGGGAAGTGCCTTGGTACTGTCTGGATCTGGACCTGTGAAGGGATCCTGTGTTCTTTATTATTTTTAATAAAGATGATTTTTACCTTACCACATTGTCTGAGAGTTCTTAAAAACATTGACACTTTCCTGCCCTGACCGGGAGGATGTTTTCTATGACTTTCCTACCCTGTCAGGATGGATGTTTTCTATGACTCTCCTACCCTGACCAGCAGGATGTTTTTTTATGATTTTCCTACCCTGACCAGTTGGGCATTTTCTATGACATTTCTGCCCTGACCAGGAGAATGTTTTCTATGTCTTTCCTACCCTGACAGGAAGGATGTTTTCTATGACTTTCCTACCCTGACCAGGAAGATGTTTTTTTTGACTTTCCTGCCCTGACAAGGAGGATGTTTTCCACGACTTTCCTACCCTGACTGGGAGGACATTTTCTATGACTTTCCTACCCTGACCAGGAGAACGTTTTCTATGACTTTCCTGCCCTGATGTGAAGGACGTTTTCTATGACTTTCCTACTCTGACCAGAAGTATGTTTTCTATGACTTTCCTGCTCTGACCAGAAGTATGTTTTCTATGACTTTCCTGCTCTGACCAGAAGTATGTTTTCTATGACTTTCCTACTCTGACCAGAAGTATGTTTTCTATGACTTTCCTACTCTGACCAGAAGGATGTTTTCTATGTCTTTCCTACCCTGACCAGTTGGTTGTTTTCTATGACTTTCCTACTCTGACCAGAAGTATGTTTTCTATGACTTTCCTACTCTGACCATAAGTATGTTTTCTATGACTTTCCTGCTCTGACCAGAAGTATGTTTTCTATGACTTTCCTACTCTGACCAGAAGTATGTTTTCTATGACTTTCCTACTCTGACCAGAAGTATGTTTTCTATGACTTTCCTACCCTGACCAGTTGGTTGTTTTCTATGACTTTCCTGCCTTGACCGGGAGGACGTTTTCTATGACTTTCCTGCCCTGACCAGGAGAATGTTTTCTATGACTTTCCTGCCCTGACGTGAAGGATGTTTTATAAGACTTTCCTACTCTGAATAGGAGGATGTTTTCTATGACTTTCCTACCCTGACGGGAAGAATGTTTTCTATGACTCTCTTGTCCTGACAGGAAGGATTTTTCAATGACTTTCTTACCATGACCAGGAGGGTGTTTTCTATGACTTTCCTTTCTTGACCAGGAGGATATTTTCTATGACCTTCCTACCCTGACCGGGAGAATGTTTTCTATGACTTTCTTTTTCAGGAGAATGTTTTCTATGACATTCCTTTCCTGGAGAGTGTTTTCTATGACTTTCCTTCCCTGGCCGGGAAAATGTTCTGTATGACTTTCCTACCGTGACCAGGAGGATGTTTGTATGACTTTCCTACCGTGACCAGGAGGACTTTTTCTTAAAATTTTCTGCCCTGACGGAGAGGACTTTTGTGCAGTCTTTTCCTGCCTGAACTGGTACACCTTTTGCCCAATTTCTTGCTCTGGCCAGGAGAAGTGTTTCACTGCCTTTTTCTGCCCTTACTGGGAGGACTTTTGTGCCATCCCTACTACCCAGAACAGGGTGATTTTTATGCCCTTCCCTGTGTGACTGGGAGGACTTTTGTACAGACTTTTCCTAAACTGATATGGAGGAGTTTTAAAAAATGAAAATTAAATACCAAGTTGATAACATTGTATTCTACAGAAACACAAGCTTTTTACTTTAGTAATAAATGCTTTTTTATGTTCTCTAATCCAGCTCTGTGGCCTTCCTCAATGTTCACATCACAGGTTTGCTGACTTTAATAAACATTCTGCTGTTATTTTTAATCAGAGGAAAGTTTAGTGTGGGACTTTTTGGTCGGATTAAATCAGAGGAACATTACACTGAACATTAGCAGGCAGCAGACAGACTTCTCTTCTATGCAGAGAAGGTAATTCCAGACTGCATACAGATGGATCCATCACTCCTCACTTCTGTTGCTCATATTTACCCATAACTTATTCATTATGAGACTGTTTTCAATCTTCTGGAATGTTCAAACAAATTCTCCACACCATCACCCAGTATCGGGATTTTAACCTGGTCTCTTGGCTGTAATGAAAAATGGTGACTTCTGCACCAAGGGGAGAGTGAAATAATGCTGATGTGAAAAGCTTATTGTTTACACTCGGGATACTCAATAACAAGCAATATCCTTCTGGGGGAACATTAGTGTGACAGCGCACTGCGATGTCTGAGCCAATTCTACAGGTACACGAAGTGCTTCATTTCTTATATAAGATACTTGTTCAATAAAATAGATGTATTTAATTCCTTAGAGTGAGGTTCAATAGTTTACATTATCAGCTAGTTGATGTGTGAAGACGATTCTACTAAAGGACAAAATGCTTTATACGACATGACCCAGCCAATGCCTCCCTCGTGTTACTGCCTCCCCTCCAGGGGACGATACTGTAGGCAATTTAGAGCAGTCGTACCAGTATTCTCATCTCTAGGGCTGCTGTGTTATCCAGAATAGACATCAGATTTCTGTGGATTAGAAAACACTTCCCTATTCTCCACATTATTGTGAATCTGTAATGGACAGAAACAGAGACGTTCTACTCCGAGAGCCTCAGTGCGGGTAGTAAAACACACGAGATTCCGGATCAAACCATCCTAGACACATTGCTTTGCAATGCGTGGAGTAGCCCTCTGGCGCTGAAAGGGTTAGCCAACTGAAGTTTTAAAACACCCCTAGGAATTCTCTGGATCTGCCCTGGAGAGTCCAGTCTTTAGAGTCAATGACCAAATCTCCAGGGACAGAGGGTGATTATCTGGTGGTGAGTTTCCACCTCTCCCTGATTAACCATTTCCCACCCACTTCTCCTCCTTCCCACCCTGTTCTACGCACTTCTCCTCCTTCCCACCAAGTTCCACCCACTTCTACTGCTTCCCAACCTGTATTGTCCAGTTCCAGCCCACTTCTCCTCCTTCTCATCCTGTTCTGCCCACTTTTCCTCCTTCCCAACCTGTATTGCCCAGTTCCTGCCCACTTCTCTTCCTTTCCACCCTTTTCTGCCCTCTTCTCACCCACTTCTCCTTCCCACCCTTTTCTGCCCACTTCTCCTCCTTCCCACCCTGTTCTACCCAGTTCTCGCTCATTTCTCCTCCTTTCCATCCTGTTCTGTCCACTTCGTGCCCACTTCTCCTCCTTCCACCCTGTTCTACTCACTTCCCGCCAACTTCTCCTCCTTCCCATCCTGTTCTACTCACTTCCCGCCAACTTATTCTCCTTCCCACCCTGTTCTACCTGCTTCCCACCAACTTCTCCTTTCCATCCTTATCTGTCCACTTCCAGTCCACTTCTCCTCCTTCCCACCATGTACTGCCTACTTCCTGACCACTTCTCCTCCTTCCCACCCTGTTCCTCCTACTTCCTGACCACTTCTCCTCCTTCCCACCCTGTACTGCCGACTTCTCATCCACTTCTCCTTCCTACCCTGTTCTACCCACTTCCCATTCCACTTCTCCTCCTTCCCACTCTGTTCTATCCACTACCCACCCACTTCTCCTCCTTCCTACCCTGTACTGCACACTTCCCATCCACTTCTTCTCCTTCCCACCTTGTATTGCCCACTTCCCACCCACTTCTTCTCCTTCCTACCCTCTACTGTCCACTTCTCCTCCTTCCTAAACTGTTCTACTCACTTCCCACCCACTTCTTCTCCTTTCCACCCCGTTTTGCCCACTTTTTGACAAATTACTATAAACCC